>JAPKLY010004166.1:0-15596 GCA_026898435.1 Prunella vulgaris
CAATGATGGGAGAAATGAATTTCTTTCTGGGTCTCCAAGTCAGGCAAACTGACTCCGGAATCTTCATAAATCAGTCCAAATATGCGAAGGATTTGATTCAGAAATTCGGAGTTCAGACCAGCAAAGTCTCACGTATTCCCATGAACACAAATGAGAAGCTGGACCCTGACAAAGAAGGAGTCTCAGTAAATCAGACTGAATATAGGGCACTGATAGGATCCTTATTGTATCTGACTGCTAGTCGTCCTGACATCACTTATGCAGTTGGAGTTTGTGTAAGGTATCAGTCTGATCCAAAGAAAAGTCATCTAGAGAGTGCCAAAAAGATACTGAAATACCTGAGAGGTACAGTAAATCTAGGACTTTGATATCCCTCTGATGATAACCTAGAACTGACTGGCTATTCAGATGCACATTATGGAGGCTGTAGGCTTGATAGGAAATCAACTACAGGCACATGTCAGTTTCTAGGGAGTAAGCTGATCTCTTGGTTTTCTAAGAAGCAAACCAGTGTTGCAACGTCTACTACTGAGGCTGAGTATATGGCGGCAGGCAGTTGTTGTTCTCAGATCCTTTGGCTGAAACAGCAACTGAGAGACTACCAAGTTGAGGCCACTGAAGTCCCAATTTATTGTGACAATAATAGTGCCATTGCCATATCCCAAAACCCAGTCTTACACACAAGGTGTAAGCATGTAGACATCAGGCATCACTTTATCAGAGATCATGTTGAGAAGAAGGACATCAGGATGGAGAGGGTCCCAACTGATAAGCAGAGAGCTGACATACTGACTAAGGCTTTACCTGAAACCAGATTTGTTGAGCTATCAGTAGAATTAGGACTCCTTGACCCAGGCTTAAGAGATTCAATCTGAATCTCTGATCAGAATGCTCAAGGTCAGGGGGAATGACTAATAAGGACTCATGATGAAGGAATCTCAGAGAGATTGTGAATGGTTGTAGGGGGAACATTCAGTATGAAAAGGATGATCAATATAGACTGACTAAGATTCAGGACACTGAACTCAGGGCTTGTCATCCTGATAGGTCACTTGTGGTATCAGTCAGAATACAAATCTGACTGACTGGTATGTTTCCTGATTCTCTTTCAGTCATCAGATCTTGTGTGCATCATCCTTGATACTATTTGCTGTTTTGTCAAATCAATTTAATTTGTCATTTAATCCCAGCCATTCATTTAATATTCAGTTATTATTTAATACAATTTATTTGAATTAAATACGAACATGCTCTGACGCGCATTTAATGCACAGTGGGCGGGAACAGTTTCCAATAAAGTTTTGACCCTTTACTTTTGAAAATCCGAAGAGTCTCCATGCATCTTGCGCTTTAATCTTAATCGTTGAATCTCATAAGTCACTACTTTCTGAGCCATCCGATTAAAAGTGAATTTTAGTATAAATAAGGGAAGTTTGTGCTATTGCAACTTTTATGCACCTAAATCTTTTCTTGATATATTTCTCTCTGTGAATCGACCTTCTTCATTCTTCATATTATTTCCATGGCTTCTCCTTCCGTAGATTCATTCTTTGGAAATCTTTTTCATCTGAGAAATGAAATTCACTGGCAACCATATGGAGATTTTACCTCCAATCATTCTGATATACTCCCTGTAAAGGAGCTGTTCAATAATGCAGATCTCCTTCGTTTCATCACTGCCAGACCCCAGAGACTACACCCCAGACTTGTTGCTGCATTCTATCTTAAAATAGCGCAGAACAAGGACTCCCAGGAGTAGGAGACATGCATTCCCCTAACTTCTTGTGTGAAGGGGAAAGATGGTGAGGAAGAGATGACCAGGAGGTGGGTCACTCTCAATCTGAGGCAGAAGATTAGAGAGGTTCTGAATCTTCCTCATACGGGTCGGATTCCTGTGGATTATGGTTTTGGGACTGAGAAAGATTATCTCCAGTCCCTCTGTGATGGAGATGTGACTCTGAGATCAGGTTTGAATAAATCCGTGCAAAGGACAGAGAATCGTCATTTCTTTGACCTGACAAGTCAGGGAGTGATGGGGATTGCAGGAGGGCTGGAGCAGATCTCGCGGCCAAAACTGTATACAATGATGGCAATCTCTGACGCCTCAGTGCATAACTTTAACTGGGAGGATTACTTCCTCCAATTGCTGGTAGCTGAGACCAATAAGATCAAATACTCGTCGGAGGGTCAGGTGACATTTGAGGCCAAAATGCACTTTGGCACCAAGATTTCTCTGATCTTGGAGACCCTGGATCTCGGTGATGTGGATCAGGCCCAATCACTCGAGATTCCAGCGAAGATAGATCTCTTCAGAGCCTATTCCGGTGATGCTGGCACCAAGAGAAGACTACAGACTCAGAAGAAGAAGGCTCAGGCGAGCACGACTGGGAGAGTCAAGGCTCAGGCGGGCATATCTTCAGAGTCCGATATTGCAAAGCCAGCGGAGGACAAGCCCAAGCGCTCAGGACCCAAGCAACAGAAACTGAAATTCTTATATCCGGGGTCAGGAGAGTGAGAGAAAAAGCTTGTGGAAGAGAAAACTGCTGAAGAAGTGATTCAACACGCACATCCTGAGAGGGAATCAGCTCAAGCTACACTTGAAATTGCCCCTATCTCTGGCGTTCCGGATGTTGCATCCACTGATCAGGGGGAACCAGTTCAGAAGGAGGTTTCTGAAGGAGTTCAGGCTGAAGATCCGTAGCTATTCCCTACTCCTGATGAAAACACATTGACAGACTTTGAGATAGTGGCAAGGGGAGCGGCTGCTGAAATGGTGGAGAGGAGGTTTTCTGACCTCTCAGATGCTCAGAAGGAAGCAGTTGTGCAGCTTCGCACCTTTGCTATGATCCGGAACGCCACCTGGCCTGAACTGAGTCAGCTCGGAGAGTTGAGAGGATGGGACAGTATTGCTGAATCAGAAGCTGCCCTCTTTGATCATTTTGACGTTAATTCTCTACATCACCTGATCAAGATGGGAGACTTTATCAGAACTGTCCGTCGCATTTATCCTGAGCCCGAGCCTCAGAGAGTTGAAGTGGAGAAGGATGTGGTGAAGGAAGCTGAGAAAAAGATGATTGAGATTGCTGATGATGCTCAACAAGGTGGCACTGAAGGGGTCAGTGCACCGGCCGATGAAGCAATCCTGGGACCCGGGACTGCGGAGGCTTCAGGAGAGGGTCCACCAGGTCTAATCTGAATCAGAGGAAAATGGATCACCCCCGAGGCACTATATGTTCAGAACTCCTCACGAGCTCTTGCCAATCTTCACAGAAGGGTAATCCTCATCGAGAGAAAAACTAGTAGGGTTGGTTCAAATTCTGAAGTGCTGAACAAGAAGATGAATAGACTGGATCGTGACCTGAATGAGATGGGGACTGACATGAATGCTGCCATTGATCTTCTTGGAGAAGTCAGAACTCAACACTCAGTAGATCTCACTGTTATCTCTGAGCAAGCAAAAGGGGCCATTCAAAGCTGCAATCAAATGGTCTCTGATGCGCAAACTCAGCAGGAGAACAAGCTTGCCACTTTTCTTGATCAACAACTGCCTGAAAGAATTGATCAACTGATTGATGAAAAATTGGCCAAGCTGAAGGCTGAACTGAAGGATGAGCTGCTGAGTGAGATGTCTGAACAGGAGAATGCTGAAATTGCCTCTGCCCTAGACAACAGAATGGAGAACTTCGAAGGTCGACTGAAGGCTGCACACAATTCAGCCATTGATAAGCTCAGTGTCGGCCTAAGAGGGATGGCAGGGCAGATTGGGCAACTGCAGGGCAAGCAGACTGAGATGGACAGTCAGTTCACGTTGTTGGCGGAGTCAGTAAATGAAGTTGTCAAGCGAATTAATGACGATGATGCCAAAAAGGGGGAAGAAGGGAAGAAGCAAACTGCTACTACTGGTAAAGCCAAGAAGAAGAACTTCCCCCCTGAACTGAAAGCACCGGATAGGAAAAGGACAAGGTTCATCGCTGCCATCGAAACTGCTGAAGGTTCAGAGCCGAAGAGGTTTAGGCCCTCTGAGGATCTCGCTCTGGACCCTTTGTATAAGGAGATGGAGGAACAGATGAATCCGGGGTTGACCACTCAGGAAAAGATGGTGATGACTGAGGCGGAGAAGATAGCGAAAATGAAGGAGATTTCGCTGCTCAGTCAGATCCAACGGGTAAAAGAGTCCAATGAGTACCTGACTTCGCAGGTTCAGAAGAAGAAAATGCCTTCTGGATCTCGAACAAAGACTCAGAGGAAGTTAGTGGTCAGTCCAAATCAAGATCCTCCTCCTCTCAAGTTCGTAGAGGATTTCATTCCGGTAGAGTTGTTGGACGTATGGATTCCGATCCGGAATAGGTGGGCTTACCTATTCTATGTGGTGGGGTTATGGGACAATCAATCTAAAGAAAAAGACTTCATACTCCATCACTGGATGGCACAGGAGCATCCGGATCTATGGGCTGAAATAATCAGACATGCTGACACAGAAGGTGTAGAGATTGCTCCTCCAGAATTCATTAAGTATCCTCATCCACTCTTCAGGAACTCCAAGTAACTGGACCGAAAAGCAATATCAGAAGAAGTCATTAGAGTAGGACGCACTGCCGGGGCCATTGGTGATCGGAACAGGATGAAGCAGGTCCTGAACCGAGTCTTGGAGATGTATGAAATTCCTCTAGCTGCTTGGAATAAGGATGAAGAATAGAACAGTAAATAGTTGTTCAGGAATTGTAATAGCTTCAGGATAATTGTAACTCTTGTATCAATCAATGAAGTTATTTATTTTTCCTGAGTACAACTTCTTGTTGACACCTGAATTTACTTTTCTGAATCCTTATCAAGAACTGTACTAACCCATTCCTTGTTTTCATCCTATAGACTAAGTACCTAGTTTGTCAGGTGGTACTGAGTTGTTCTCACTGACTAAGTCAGTTGATTGTATAGATGAATAGGAATTTGCTTAAGTGTTTTGGCATCATCAAAAAGGGGGAAATTGTTGGGACAATCTGAGTATTTTGATTAGATCCCAAAACCCCTGATGAATCTGCCTAAGTATAGTTGTTCAGGATCAAATAGTTCAGGATAGTTAGGTTAGGAATTCAGTACATGAGGAACTTGCTGAAGACTGAAGAATATTGGAGTCGACCCAATTTACTGAAGTCTGAAGTATAATCCATCCTGAAGGAGTCAGTCAGTCTTGCTGAAGATTGCCTCGTCTGAAGCTGAAGATCGAAGCCTGTTAATCCATCCTGAAGTCAATCCTGAAGTACCATTGGCTGATGTCTCTACTGAGTACACTAAGCATACTCAGGACAGATCTTAGTCAGTGAAGAGTAAGTGTAATCTATCAGGCTGTGCTGAATGCACTTAAGACCTGACTTAGGCCTTGGTTCCATTTATCTGAACCATGTAAGTCCAAAGCAAAAAGGTTACACATACTGGGCTGAATAATCTATCAGGCTGTGCTAAATGCACATAAGACCTGACCCGGGCATTAGTTCAGATAACCTGAACCATGTAAGTCCAAGGCAAAAAGGTTATTTATGCTATGGGACAAGAGACAAAGAGAATGTCAGTAAGACTCCAATGAAGACAAACATACAGACTGAGTTATCAACAAAAGACTCAGAGTATTGAATGTACAAGGAAGGACAAATATCTGAAAGTCAACTAGCCGTTAGAACGGAGAGCCAATGATCTTTTGACACGTATGTACGGAGTCTGCGCAGCATTTAATGCGGCATTTAATGTGTCTCAGAGTTGCAGGCGATGGGACAGACTTGCCAGAATAAGCATGGCGGTTAGGTCAAACATTATTTCTAGCCTGCAACCACCCCAAAATAGGAAAGATTTGATTTGATCTCCTCCAATGGATCTATTTTGAATCTTGCCTATAAATATGGAGAGCCTTGCACCCATTCAAGGCTAACGGGAAATTTCCAAGAGAAACTCTCAAGAATCCTAGCTCTCAAAGCATACTATAAACAACATTCTGCAATTAAATTTCCCTAGTGTTGTAGTAGGATTCACTCTGTATTTGCTTAGATCGATAGCTCTAATATTTAGCATTGTTTTGTATTGCTAGAGCTATCTTAGTTGGAAACCAGAATACCAAACCACTCAGGGTGTGAGATTGGTTGGTTAGAAGGACTGGGACTTGTAAAACGCCCAGGGGTCAGTTCCTAACAGAGGAAGTTGGCTATTCGTGTCCCTTGGCACATAAAAACCAAGTACCTATCCTCAGAGTTTTGAGGATAGCTTCCTGTTAAATCAGGTCGTGGACGTAGGAGTTGGTTATCGCCGAACCACGTTAAAAAGACACTTGTGTGCTGATTTACTGTTTTGTTCAGGATCATAAATGTCATCATAATAAACTGAACACTCTGCATTGTTTTTATCATCAGGACTGAATCAATCATCCTGAATCTTTATACTGTGCACTCAGCCTTAACCACCAGTTTACTAAGCAACTCAGCGAAAATGTTTTCAGAAACTAAAACGAGTAGAACCTAAGGGCTCACTTTCCGCACGTACTCTAGCTGACTGAGATAGTAGTCCAACTGACTCGCTTCCAAGCAGTCAGTAGGTTTGTTATCTCTACTGAGCTTCCGAGCACATTACTCACACTCAGCTTATCTGACTCGTTACTGAACTGTCCCTGCTGTCCCTGTGGACCTTCAGTATACTGAGTAATTCAGGAAATCCTGACTGAGAGTGTAAGAGCATTTTTCTGAGTCTTTCAGAAAAATCTGACATCAGTGTATCCCCCCATACACTGATTGTACTCGTTTCGGGACCAACAATAAGTTATAACTGCCTTGAAGTTCATGTTCCTCTACAAATTTGAACATTTTGTTTAGGGTAAAGCTGTGGCGTTGAGTTTGTCATCAAGGGTAGATGCTGCAGTGGCATATGGGATATTTATACGAGAGAATGGACCCAAAGACGTAATGCATGGTGTACAATGTCCTGATAACTCGGTGCATGTATCCATTAATCATGCAATAGATGAGAATGTTCAACTACCAATTCGCACAAGAGAGTTTAAGAACGTTGGAGATGCAATAGGTTTACATGTGGCTTGGCCAAAGCACTTGGTCAAATTGCGGGTAAGATTTATATTAGTTACTTTCATTTGAAGTTGACTGTTATTACTAATGAAGCTGAAGTACCTTATTATATTTTCTGCACTGTTGATGAGTTATGTTTGACGAAATCTCTATATTATAGCTGAACAACTTGTGTTTGTTGAATTATATTGTATTGCAATCTTTAGAAGTCTGAGAAAAAGAAGAAAAATGTTGAAGTTCAGAAGTCTGCATTGAAAAAGGATAGTATGTCAGTGTTGTTATGGCTTGTCTACTGTTTTTCAAAACGTGCCAAAGAAACCATACAAATTCCATTGGATGTTGATGCCTTTGGCAAGAAGTGCCAATTGTATGTTCATTTTGAAGATGATGATCCATTTGCTCGGTTGGAGCCCATCTCAGCCACTTGTGTTGCTACATATATCTGGTAATCATATTTCAATAATTTTGTAAGTTAAATGTACACGTTATTTTTATTTATAATTTAATGTGTTATCTCTTTTATTGTAGGCATCTATACAATCAAATGATATCTCTGAAGAAGAAGGACAAATTTGTATTTGTGAATCCATGGATTTCATCAGCATCACATAGCAAGGACAAAACAGTTGTAGATGACTACAATGAGAATAGATCCAAGGAACTTGCAAAAATATTGGCTCGTACAAGTTGCGATCAACTAGTTCTGGTGCCATGCAATCTTACTAGGTGAGTATGATTTATAAAATAATCTTTGATATGATTTCTAGTAAAATATGTCACTCATCTTTCTTTGAATTTATTATATTTCTGTACACAATGCTCATTGGGTTCTTACGATTATTAACCCACACAAAGAAGAAGTTTGCTTCATCGATCCTCTATATCGAACCATTGATCAGGAATGGAAAAAAGTTGTGGACATGTAAGTTTATTATTTTTAATATTAATTCATAAGCTAGCTGTGAATTTTTTATGAAATGATAATTTTAGTGTGATTTTAAGATATCTCTCGTTAATCTATTGTTATAGGGCCTTAAAAATCTTTAATGCGGGTGTCGCAAGTAAGAGAACAAAGAAAAATAATGCATGGAATATAATCAAGGTATGTAAAATTATATGTATTTCGTATTCTCAAAATTATGATCAAAATATTTTTAATGAGTTTTTTACTAACTTAGGCACCTAAGCAGCCCGACGGGGAGCAATGTGGTTACTTTGTGCTGCATTACATGAAAGATATAATTGAGTTTGATGGAGTTATGGAAGCGGATTCGATGCAATTACTTTGTTATGTTTTGGTCTTTAGAATTTGCCTGATTATTGAGTTATGTGGTATATGTTTATGGATGATTTACATATATGTTCAAGAAAGTCATTATATTTACAAATAGGTTCAAAATATTTGCACAGAAGCACATTTTTTTTCTACACAGAAACACATTTTTTTTCTGCACAGCACCTATTTATAAATATAGTGACTTTTTTGAACCTATATGTAAGTCACCCTATGTTTATATACTTCACAAGTGCTTTCTATGAAGGAGTTGTTAGTTTTAGATTTTTGTATGATTGGTCTTACAGGAGAATATTTAATAATCTATTCAATCTGTGATTCTGTATTCTCTTGTCTGCCTATAGAAAGATATATCTTAGACATTTATTAAAAGCTTTTACTATCTTGTGATTGAGTTGCGTGTGATCTATTTATGAATTTCACAGCAAGTAATGTGCTTTCTGTGAAGGAGCTATATGAATTTTACAGCAAAATGTTCTTCTTGTTAAGTGTATCATTATTCATCATCAGTTGATTTTAACCATCCTTTACTCATTTTATTGTTTGTATTTTAACAGTTTCCACAGAAGAAGAATGCGGGAGGAATGGGTTATCTGTGTTTCTGTATACATGGACAACTAATTTACTAGAAGTGGTCAAAAGTTGAAGTTGATCGATTGCTTTTTTATTATTTTGAACATGTTGAAGTTGGAAGATTTGAAGTTGAAGTTGGAAGATTGGCAACATGTTATTAAAATTGGAAGATTTGTCGATTGTCGTTCGAATACTATGTATGAATTAATGTGGTTTTTGAATTGTGGAGATATTTTATGATGATTACATTTCTATTGGTTCTTAATTTATGACATGAAAAATATTTATATATAATATTAATAAGCTACGACAACAGAAATAAAAAAAAAGAGTAAAATATAATTTTGACAACATATTATATTTAAGACAATGGGTATATACCGTTGTCGTAAATACTTAAGACAACGGGTATAAAAAGTAAAAATTACAGATGTTGATAGAATTTACTAATGGTGTTTTTATGTGACTTTTATAACATATTAATCCTATCAAACAATAATCTAGGAATTTGTAATCTTAGATGGATAATATAGAGAGAGAAAGTGAGAGTTTTAGAGAGAGAAAGTATTTGTGTATTATGATTAAGTTGGAGAGAGAATAGTACAAGGGAGACCTATTTATAGGTGTGCAAGTGTGAGGTGGCTGTTGGTCCCGAAATGAGTTAAATCAGTGTATGGGGGGGAATACACTGATGTCAGATTTTTCTGAAAGACTCAGAAAAATGCTCTAACGCACTCAGTCAGGATTCCCTGAAGTACTCAGTACGCTGAAGGTCCACAGGGGCAGCAGGGACTGTTCAGTAACGAGTCAGATAAACTGAGTGTGAGTAATGTGCTCGGAGGCTCAGTAGAGATAACAAACCTACTGACTGCTCGAAAGCGAGTCAGTTGGACTACTATCTCAGTGAGTCAGAGTACGTGCGGAAAGTGAGCCCTTAGATTCTACTCGTTTTAGTTTCTGAAAACGTTTTCTCTGAGTTGCTTAGTAAATTGGTGGTTAAGGCTGAGTGCACAGTATTCAGATTCAGGATGATTGATTCAGTCCTGAAGTTAAAGCCAATGCAGTATGTTCAGTTTAATATGATGACATTTATGATCCTGAACAGAACAGTAAATCAGCACACAGGGGACTTTTTAACGTGGTTTGGAGATAACCAACTCCTACGTCCACGACCTGATTTAACAGGAAGCTATCCTCAAAACCCTGAGGATATGTACTTGGGTTTTACGTGCCAAGGGACACGAGTAGCCAACTTCCTCTCTTAGGAACTGACCCCTGGGCGTTTTACAAGTCCCAGTCCTTCTAACCAACCGATCTCACACTTTGAGAGGTTTGGTATTCTGGTTTCCAACTAGGATAGCTCTTGCAATACAAATCAATGCTAAATAATAGAGCTATCGATCTAAGCAAATACAGAGTGAATCCTACTACAACACTAGGGAAATTTATTTGCAGAGTGTTGTTTATGATATGCTTTGTGTTCTTGGATTCTTGAGAGTTTTCTCTTGGAAATTTCCCGTTAACCTTGAATGGGTGCAAGGTTCTCCATATTTATAGGCGAGATTCAAAATAGATCCGTTGGAGGAGATCAAATCAAATCTTTCCTATTTTAGGTAGATTGCAGGCTAGAAATAATGTTCGACCTACCCGCCATGCTTATTCTGGCAAGTTGTCACATCACCTGTAACCTTTTGAGACACATTAAATGCCGCATTAAATGCTGCGCAGACTCCGTGCTTGCGTGTCGAAAGATCATTGGCTCTCCGCTATAACGGCTAGTTGACCTTCAGACATTTATCCTTCCTCGTACATTCAATGCTCTGAGTCTCTTGTTAATAACTCAGTCTGAACGTGTGTCTTAATGGAGTCTTACTGACATTCTTTTTGTCTCTTGTCCCATAGCATAAATAACCTTTTGCTTTGGACTTACATGATTCAGGTGATCTGAACCACAGCCTGAGTCAGGACCTATGTGCATTCAGCACAGCCTGATAGGTTATTCAGCTCAGTATGTGTTACCTTTTTGCTTCGGAGTTACAAGACTCAGGTGAACTGAACCAAGGCCTAAGTCAGGTCCTATGTGCATTCAGCACAGCCTGATAGGTGACACTTACTCTTCACTGACTGACTTCTGTCCTGAGTATGCTTAGTGTACTCAGTAGAAACATCAGCCAATGGTACTTCAGGATTGACTTCAGGATGAATCAGCAGGCTTCGATCTTCAGCTTCAGAACAGACAATCTTCAGCGAGACTGACTGACTCCTTCAGGATGGTTTACGCTTCAGACTTCAGTAAATTGGGTCGACTCCAATATTCTTCAGTCTTCAGCATGGTCCTCCTGTACTGAATCTCTAACCTAACTATCCTGAACTATTTTATCCTGAACACTATACTTAGGCAAATTCATCAGGGGTTTTGGGATCTAATCAAAATACTCAGATTGTCCCAACATATTCCCCCTTTTTGATGATGCCAAAACCCTTAAGCAAATTCCTATTCATCTATACAATCAACTGACTTAGTCGGTGAAAATAACTCAGTACCACCTGACAAACTAGGTACTTAGTCTATAAGATGAAAACAAGGAATGGGTTAGTACAGTTCTTGATAAGGATTCAAAAAAGTAAATTTAGGAGTCAACAAGAAGTTGTACTCAGGAAAAATAAATAACTTCATTGATTGATAAGAAAATACAAGTATCCTGAAGCTATTACAAAATTCCTAAACAACTAACTCCTGATCTAATCTTCATCCTTATTCCAAGCAGCCAATGGAATCTCGTACATCTCCAGTACTCGATTCAGGACCTGCTTCATCCTGTTCCGATCAGCAATGGCCCCAGCAGCTCGTCCTACTCTGACGACTTCTTCAGAAATTGCTTTCCGGTCCAGCTGCTTAGAATTCCTAAAGAGTGGAGGAGGGTACTTGATGAATTCCGGAGGAGCGATCTCAACACCTTCAGTGTCAGCATGTCTGATGATTTCAGCCCATAGATCAGGATGCTCCTGTGCCATCCAGTGATGGAGTATGACGTCTTTTTGTTCAGTCTGATCGTCCCATAACCCCACCACGTAGAATAGGTATGCCCACCTATTCCGGATCGGAATCCAAACCTCCAGCATCTCAATCGGAATGATGTCTTTAACAAACTTCGATGGAGGATGACTTTGATCTGGTCTGACCACAATCTTCCTCTGAGTCTTTATCCGAGATCCAGATGATACAGATTTCTTCTTCTGGACCTGAGAAGTCAGATACTCATTAGATTCTTTTAGGCGCTGGATCTGACTGAGCATCGAAATTTCTTTCATTTTTGCTATCTTTTCAGCATCAGTCATCACCAATTTCTTCTGAGTGGTCAGCCCAGATGGCATTATTTGTTCCTCCATCTCCTTATATAACGGCTCAAGAGCCAAATCTTCAGAGGGTCTCAACTTCTTCGGATCTGAGCCTTCAGCAGTTTCGATGGCGGCTATGGATCTAGTCCTCTTTCTATCCGCAGCCTTTAGTTCAAGGGGAAAGTTCTTCTTCTTAGCTTTGCCAGTAGTGGTAATTTGCTTCTTCCCTTCTTCCCCCTTTTTGGCATCATCGTCATTAATACGTTTGACAACTTCATCCACTGACTCCGCCAAAAGATTGAACTGACTATCCATCTCAGTCTGCTTCACCTGCAATTGCCCAATCTGCCCTACCATTCCTCTCAGGCCGATACTGAGCAGATCAATGGCTGAATTGTGTGCAGCCTTCAGTCGACCCTCGAAGTTTTCCATCCTTGAGTCTAGGGCAGATGCAATTTTCTCCTTCTCCTGAGCAGACAACTCCCTCAGCAGGTCCTCCTTCAGTTCAGTTTTTATCTTGACCAACTTCTCATCAACCAGTTGATCAACCTTTTCAGACAGTTGTTGATCCAGAAAGTTGGCAAGTTTAGTCTCCTGCTGAGTCTGCACATCTGAAACCATCTGATTGCAGTTCTGAATAGCATCCTTGGCTTGCTCTGAAATGACAGTGAGTTCTACATTGATTTCAGACCGAGCTTCCCCAAGGAGATCAATTGCTGCATGCATATCAGTGGCCATATCATTCAGGTCACGGTCCAGTCTCTTGAGTTTCTTGTTTAGCAATCCAAAGTTTGAAATAGCCTTACTAGATTTTCGCTCAACGAGGATGACTCTCCTGTGCAGATTGCCAAGAGCTCGTGAGGAATTGCTAATATAAATTTCTTCGGGCGTAGTCCATTTACCTCTGACTCGGACCATGCCTGGTGGACCCTCTCCTGAAGCCTCCTCAATCCCGAGTCCCTGGATTGCTTCATCGGTCGGTGCACTGACTCCCTCAGTGCCACCTGGCTGATCGTCATCAGCAATTATCACCACTTCCCTTTCAGCCTCTTTCACTTCTCCCCTCTCTTCATCTTTCTGAGTCTCAGGCTCAGGATACGTTCTGCGGACTGTTCTGATAAAATCCACCATTTTGATCAGATGATGTAGAGAGTTTACATCAAAATGATCAAAGAGGGTGGCTTCTAAATCTGCAATGCAGTCCCATCCTCTGGACTCTCCTAGCTGGCTGAGCTCAGACCAAGTAGCATTTCTGATCATGGCAAAAGTGTGGAGTTGCACAACTGCCTCCTTCTGAGCCTCAGTAAGATCAGGGAATCTCCTCTCCACCATCTCAGCTGCCTCTCCCCTTGCAACTATCTCAAAATCTGATAGAATGTTCACATCGGGCGCAGGGAAAGGCCATGGTGCTTCAGTCTGAACTGGTTCAGCAACCTCTTGCTCAACTCCTCCTTCCTGAGCAGGTTCCTTCTCAACAGCTTCAGCAACAGCCTGCGCCTGAGCTGATTCCTTCTCAACAGCTTCAGCAGCTTGCACTTCCAAAAGCTTCTTCTCTCGCTCAGCTGACCCAGAGTAGAGAAATTTCAGCTTTTGTTGCTTGGGTCTGGAAGGCTTAGATTTGTCCTCCGCTAGCTTTGCTGTATCAGACTCTGAAGACTTGCCTGCCTGAGCCTGGACTTTTCCAGTCATGCTCGCCTGGGCCTTCTTCTTCTGAGTCCGAGGCCTTCTCCTTGTGCCAGCATCATCGGAATAAGCTCTGAAGATGAATTTTCGCTGGGATCTCGAGTGATTGGGCCTGATCCACATCACCGAGATCCAGAGTCTCCAAGAGCATGGAGATCTTGGTGCCGAAATGCATCTTGGCCTCAAAAGTCGCCTGCCCCTCTGGCGAGTACTTGATTTTGCTGGTCTCAGCCACCAGAATTTGGAGGAAGTAACCCTCCCAGTCAAAATTGTGCAGAGAGGCGTCGGAGATAGCCATCATTGTGAACAGCTTCGGTCTGGAGATCTGCTCCAATCCTCCAGCAATTCCCATCACTCCCTGACTTGTCAGGTCGAAGAAGTGACGGTTTTCAGTCCTCAAGACTGATTTATTCAGGCCGGATTTCAGCACGACATCTCCATCACACAGGGACTGGAAAAAATCCCTCTCATTCCCAAACCCATAATCCACTGGGCTTCGTCCTGTGCTGGGAAGATTAAAAACCTCCTTAATCTTCTCCCGAATGTTGAAGGTGACCCACCTCCTGACCATCTCCTCCTCACCATCCTTTCCCTTCTCACAGGTGGTCAAGGGAATACAAGTTTCCCACTCCTGGGAGTCCTTGTTTTGCGCCATCTTCAGGTAGAAGGCAGCAATGAGTCGGGGGTGGAGCCTCTGTGGCTTTGCAGTGACGAACTGCAGAAGACCTGCATTATCAAAAAGGTCTCGCACATGCATAATATCTGGGTTATTAGAAGAAAAATCCCCATAGGGCTCGTAATGTATTTTGTTCCTTAAATGGAAAAGGTTTCCAAAGAAGGTATCGGCAGAAGGTGAAGCCATGGAAGATTTTAAGAGATTTGAAGAGAATCGGTTTTTAGAGAAAGTAAGTTAAGAAAATATTGGGTGCATAAAAGTTTTAACAACACGATCTTCTCTTATTTATAGAAAGGAAAATTCGGTTTTAATCGGACGGTTTAGAAAATAGTGACCTATGGGATTCAATGGACAAGATTGAGCAGTAAAAAGCATTTGCCTTTTCGGTTCTTCAAAGGTAATTGGTTAAAATTTTATCGATAACTGTTCCCGCCCACAGTGCATTAAATGCACATTAGAGCATGTCCGTATTTAATTCAAATAAATTGAATTAAATAATAACTGAATATTAAAACAAATGGCTGGGATCATTTGGCAAATTAAATTGATTTGACAATACAACAAACAGTAAAAGGATAATGCACGCAATATCAGATGACTGGACAAAAAAAACAGGAAACATACCAGTCAGTCAGATATGTATTCTGACTAATACCACTTGTTGCCCTATCAGGGTGACAAGCCCTGAGTTCAGTGTCCTGAATCTTAGTCAGTCTATACTGATCATCCATTTTATACTGAATGTTCCTCCTACAACCATTCACATTCTCTCTGGGATTCCTTTACCCTGAGTCCATATGAGTTATTCCCCCTGACCTTGTGCATTCTTATCAGAGATTCAAACTGAATCACCTAAGCCTGGGTCAAGGAGTCCTAACTCTACTGATAACTCAACAAACCTGGTTTCAGGCAAAGCCTTAGTCAGGATGTCAGCTCTCTGTTTTTCAGTAGGGACTCTCTCCATCCTGAT
>JAPKLY010004167.1:0-15593 GCA_026898435.1 Prunella vulgaris
CACATGACCGGATTTCGTGATCTCCTTCAGGATTATGTAGCTCAAGAAGGCCCGCAGGTAACCTTTGGTGATAACTCTAAGGGCTTCACCAGAGGATTCGGAACCCTTGTTATTAACTCTGTCCGTGTAATGAATGTATCATATGTTGAAGGACTGAGACATAACTTGCTCTCGGTTAGTCAGTTTTGTGACCGAGGATATAGTGTAGAATTTACATCTAACATGTGTCTCGTAAAGGACAAATCTACACTGCAGGTTCTGATTACAGGAGTCAGGAGGGGCAATGTATATTTTGCTGACTTCAAGAGCAGCCCTCCTGAAACCTGTCTGGTCGCTAAGAGCTCCTCTGAGCTCAGTTGGCTTTGGCATAAACGTCTGAGTCACTTAAACTTCAAGATTATTAACAAAATCTCTAGACTTTCTCTTGTAGATGGTTTGCCTAATGAAGTTTTTAGCAAAGACCACGTGTGCGGAGCATGTCAGGAAGGCAAGCAAACCAAAGCCTCATTCAAGGTGAAGGAAGCCTTCTCTACTGACAGAGTGCTTCAGCTCCTGCACATGGATCTCTTTGGTCCAGTAACTCCTGTCAGCATAAATGGTAGGAAATATACCCTTGTTGTTGTTGATGACTATTCCATGTATACATGGGTTATTTTCTTACTGAACAAAAAGGAGACACAGGTCAAGCTTCCAGAGTTACTCAAGCAATTGAGTACTGAACATGGTCAGAGCATTGTTAGGATTCGATCAGATCGAGGAACCGAGTTTATAAACTCTATTATAACTGACTTTTGTACTAACCATGGTATAGCTCATGAGACTTCTGCAGCTAGGACCCCTCAGCAGAATGGGGTAGCTGAAAGAAGGAATCGTACCCTGAAGGAAGCTGCCAGGACCATGTTGGCTGAATCAGGACTTCCCAAGAAGTACTGGGCTGAAGCAATCAACACTGCTTGCTACACTCAGAACCGATCTATGCTGAACAAACAACATGCTCAGACACCCTATGAAACGTGGAACAATAGGAAACCTCACATCTCTTATTTCCTTATTTTTGGGTGTAAGTGTTTCATCCTGAACAATGGGAAAGACCAGCTGAAAGCCTTTGATAGCAAATCTGATGAGGGAGTTTTCTTAGGATACTCCTCAGTCAGTAAAGCTTTCAGGGTGTATAACTGTCGGACCCTTTGTGTGGAGGAAACACCTCGTGTTGTGTTTGATGAGACTACATCAGTGCATAGGAAACAGGTTCCAAGTCCTGATACTGAGGGAATTACCAAAAGGGTAACAAGACTGAGTCTGAAGAATCCTGAATTCAAGATCAAACTTGTCAGTTCTCCCAAAGGATGGGATGATGATGATGAAGATCAGGATGGACTTCAGGCCAACCCTCAGCAAGCCCCTGCCTCGGAAAATGTTGAGTCTCAGACGGAAGGACAGACTCAACCTGACGTACGTACTGTCGGTGATGATGCTTCTGCACCTGAGACAGTTACTGAGTCCAACACTGTAGGGGGAAACAATTTCTCTGATATTGGTCAACCCTCAGGAAATGACTCAGTATCCCCTGTTCTTGCTCGTTCCGCTTCTTTGCCTATTATTGTTGAGACTAATGTTTCAGGATCAGGCAATGGAACGTCAGTAGCTCCCAGTGCTCCAGTCAGCAGGAGGCGATGGCTAGATGATCACTCATTGGCTGATATCATTGGGGATATCAATGAGGGGGTCAGGACGAGGTTGTCCTTTGGTGAAAGAGCTATGTTTTGTTGCTTCCTGAGTGATCAGGAACCTACAAGCATAGAAGAAGCTCTAGCTGATCCCAACTGGATCCTAGCCATGCAGGATGAGCTCAATCAGTTTGAGCGGAATCAGGTTTGGGAGTCAGTAGAAAGACCTAGGCGTCAACATGTTATTGGCACCAAATGGGTTTTCAAGAACAAGAGGGATGAGAAGAATGTTGTTGTCAGAAATAAGGCCAGGCTAGTAGCAAAAGGTTACTCTCAAGCCGAGGGTATCGACTATGATGAGACCTTTGCTTCAGTCGCAAGATTAGAAGCAATCAGGTTGTTTCTGGCTTATGCAACATTCAAGAAATTCAAAGTGTATCAGATGGACGTAAAGAGTGCTTTTCTGAATGGTGTACTGAATGAAGAGGTGTATGTTGAGCAACCTCCTGGATTCGAAGTCGGTAATAAAGTATACCACCTGAAGAAAGCCCTTTATGGCCTGAAGCAAGCTCCGAGAGCTTGGTATGATACACTATCCCAATTCCTGATAGACCACGGGTTCGTGAAAGGAACAGTGGACAGGACCCTCTTCCGGATCACCGAAGGGGAAGATATTCTCTTGGTTCAGATTTATGTGGATGACATAATATTTGGATCTCCTAATCTGAAGCTTTGTGAGAAATTTTCCAAGCTGATGACTGGGAAATTTGAGATGTCAATGATGGGAGAAATGAATTTCTTTCTGGGTCTCCAAGTCAGGCAAACTGACTCCGGAATTTTCATTAATCAGTCCAAGTATGCGAGGGACTTGATTCAGAAATTTGGGGTTCAGTCCAGCAGAGTCTCACGCATTCCCATGAACACAAATGAGAAGCTGGATCTTGACAAAGAAGGAGTCTCAGTAAATCAGACTGAATACAGGGCACTGATAGGATCTTTATTATATCTGACTGCTAGTCGTCCTGACATCACTTATGCAGTTGGAGTTTGTGCAAGGTATCAGTCTGATCCAAAGAAGAGTCATCTAGAGAGTGCCAAAAAGATTCTGAAATACCTGAGAGGTACAGTCAACTTAGGACTTTGGTATCCCTCTGATGACAACCTAGAACTGACTGGCTATTCTGATGCTGATTATGGAGGCTGTAGACTTGATAGGAAATCAACTACAGGCACATGTCAGTTTCTAGGGTGTAAACTGATCTCTTGGTTTTCTAAAAAGCAAACCAGTGTTGCAACGTCTACTACTGAGGCTGAGTATATGGCGGCAGGCAGTTGTTGCTCTCAGATTCTTTGGCTGAAACAACAACTGAGAGACTACCAAGTTGAGGCCACTGAAGTCCAAATTTATTGTGACATTGCCATATCCCAAAACCCAGTCTTACACACAAGGTGTAAGCATGTAGACATCAGGCATCACTTTATCAGAGATCATGTGGAGAAGAAGGATATCAGGATGGAGAGAGTCCCTACTGAAAAACAGAGAGCTGACATCCTGACTAAGGCTTTGCCTGAAACCAGGTTTGTTGAGTTATCAGTAGAGTTAGGACTCCTTGACCCAGGCTTAGGTGATTCAGTTTGAATCTCTGATAAGAATACACAAGGCCAGGGGGAATAACTCATATGGACTCAGGGTGAAGGAATCCCAGAGAGAATGTGAATGGTTGTAGGGGGAACATTCAGTATAAAATGGATGATCAGTATAAACTGACTAAGATTCAGGACACTGAACTCAGGGCTTGTCACCCTGATAGGGCAATAAGTGGTATCAGTCAGAATACATATCTGACTGACTGGTATGTTTCCTGATTTTTGTCTAGTCATCTGATATTGCGTGCATTATCCTTTTACTGTTTGCTGTATTGTCAAATCAACTTAATTTGCCAAATGATCCCAGCCATTCGTTTTAATATTCGGTTATTATTTAATTCAATTTGTTTGAATTAAATATGGACATGCTCTAATGTGCATTTAATGCACTGTGGGCGGGAACAATTATCGATAAAATTTTGACCAATTACCTTTGAAGAACCGAAAAGGCAAATGCTTTTTACTGCTCAATCTTGTCCATTGAATCCCATAGGTCACTATTTTCTAAACCGTCCGATTAAAACTGAATTTTTCTTTCTATAAATAAGAGAAGATCGTGTTGTTAAAACTTTTATGCACCCAATATTTTCTTAACTTACTTTCTCTGAAAAACCAATTCTCTTCAATTCTCTTAAAATCTTCCATGGCTTCACCTTCTGCCGATACCTTCTTTGGAAACCTTTTCCATTTAAGGAACGAAATACACTACGAGCTCTATGGGGATTTTTCTTCTAATAACCCAGACATTATGCCTGTGCGAGACCTTTTTGATAATGCAGGTCTTCTGCAGTTCGTCACTGCAAAGGCACAGAGGCTCCACCCCCGACTCATTGCTGCCTTCTACCTGAAGATGGCACAAAACAAGGACTCCCAGGAGTGGGAAACTTGTATTCCCTTGACCACCTTGGAGAAGGGAAAGGATGGTGAGGAGGAGATGATCAGGAGGTGGGTCACCTTCAACATTCGGGAGAAGATTAAGGAGGTTTTTAATCTTCCCTGTACAGGACGAAGCCCAGTGGATTATGGGTTTGGGAATGAGAGGGATTTTCTCCAGTCCCTGTGTGATGGAGATATCGTCCTGAAATCCGGCCTGAATAAATTAGTCTTGAGGATTGAAAACCGTCACTTCTTTGACCTGACAAGTCAGGGAGTGATGGGGATTGCTGGAGGATTGGAGCAGATCTCCAGACCGAAGCTGTACACAATGATGGCTATCTCCGATGCCTCTCTGCACAATTTTGACTGGGAGGGTTACTTCCTCCAAATGCTGGTGGCTGAGACCAGCAAAATCAAGTACTCGCCAGAGGGGCAGGCGACTTTTGAGGCCAAGATGAATTTTGGCACCAAGATCTCCATGCTCTTGGAGACTCTGGATCTCGGTGATGTGGATCAGGCCCAATCACTCGAGATCCCAGTGAAAATCCATCTCTTCAGAGCTTATTCCGATGATGCTGGCACAAGGAGAAGGCCTCGGACTCAAAAGAAGAAGGCACAGGCTAGCATGACTGGAAAAGTCCAGGCTCAGGCAGGCAAGTCTTCCGAGTCTGATACAGCAAAGCCAGCGGAGGATAAATCTAAGCCTTCCAGACCCAAGCAACAAAAGCTGAAATTTCTCTACTCTGGGTCAGCTGAGCGAGAGAAGAAACTTATGGAAGTGCAAGCTGCTGAAGCTGTTGAGAAGGAATCAGCTCAGGCGCAGGCTATTGCTGAAGCTGTTGAGAAGGAACCAGCTCAGGTGCAGGCTGCTGCTGAAGCTGTTGAGAAGGAACCTACTCAGGGAGGAGGAGTTGAGCAAGAGGTTGTTGAACCAGTTCAGACTGAAGCACCATGGCCTTTCCCTGCGCTCGATGTGAACATTCTTTCAGATTTTGAGATAGTTGCAAGGGGAGAGGCAGCTGAGATGGTGGAGAGGAGATTCCCTGATCTTACTGAGGCTCAGAAGGAGGCAGTTGTGCAATTCCGCACTTTTGCCATGATCAGAAATGCTACTTGGTCTGAGCTCAGCCAGCTAGGAGAGTCCAGAGGATGGGACTGTATTGCAGATTTAGAAGCTGCCCTCTTTGATCATTTTGATGTAAACTCTCTACATCATCTGATCAAAATGGTGGATTTTATCAGAACAGTCCGCAGAACGTATCCTGAGCCTGAGACTCAGAAAGCTGAAGAAAGGGGAGAAGAGAAGGAAGTTGAAAGGGAAGTGGTGATAATTGCTGATGACGATCAGCAAGGTGGCACTGAGGGAGTCAGTGCACCGGCCGATGAAGCAATCCAGGTACTCGGGATTGCGGAGGCTTCAGGAGAGGGTCCACCAGGCATGGTCCAAGTCAGAGGTAATTGGATTACACCCGAAGCACTTTATCTTCAGAATTCCTCACGAGCTCTTGGCAATCTGCACAGGAGAGTCATCCTCGTTGAGCGAAAATCTAGCAGGGCTAATTCAAATTCTGAATTGCTGAACAAGAAAGTGAACAGACTGGACCGTGACCTGAATGACATGGCCACTGATATGCATGCAGCAATTGATCTCCTTGGGGAAGCTCGGTCTGAAATCAATGTAGAACTCACTGTCATTTCAGAGCAAGCCAAGGATGCTATTCAGAACTGCAATCAGATGGTTTCAGATGTGCAGACTCAGCAGGAGACTAAACTTGCCAACTTTCTGGATCAACAACTGTCTGAAAAGGTTGATCAACTGGTTGATGAGAAGTTGGTCAAGATAAAAACTGAACTGAAGGAGGACCTGCTGAGGGAGTTGTCTGCTCAGGAGAAGGAGAAAATTGCATCTGCCCTAGACTCAAGGATGGAAAACTTCGAGGGTCGACTGAAGGCTACACACAATTCAGCCATTGATCAGCTCAGTATCGGCCTGAGAGGAATGGTAGGGCAGATTGGGCAATTGCAGGTGAAGCAGACTGAGATGGATAGTCAGTTCAATCTTTTGGCGGAGTCAGTGGATGAAGTTGTCAAACGTATTAATGACGATATGCCAAAAAGGGGGAAGAAGGGAAGAAGCAAATTGCCACTACTGGCAAAGCTAAGAAGAAGAACTTTCCCCTTGAACTGAAGGCTGCGGATAGAAAGAGGACTAGATCCGTAGCCGCCATCGAAACTGCTGAAGGCTCAGATCTGAAGAAGTTGAGACCCTCTGAAGATTCGGCTCTTGAGCCGTTATATAAGGAGATGGAGGAACAAATAATGCCATCTGGGCTGACCACTCAGAAGAAATTGGTGATGACTGATGATGAAAAGATAGCAAAAATGAAAGAAATTTCGATGCTCAGTCAGATCCAGCGCCTAAAAGAATCTAATGAGTATCTGACTTCTCAGGTCCAGAAGAAGAAATCTGTATCATCTGGATCTCGGATAAAGACTCAGAGGAAGATTGTGGTCAGACCAGATCAAAGTCATCCTCCATCGAAGTTTGTTGAAGACTTCATTCCGATTGAGATGCTGGAGGTTTGGATTACGATCCGGAATAGGTGGGCATACCTATTCTACGTGGTGGGGTTATGGGACGATCTGACTGAAGAAAAAGACGTCATACTCCATCACTGGATGGCACAGGAGCATCCTGATCAATGGGCTGAAATCATCAGACATGCTGACACTGGAGGTGTTGAGATCGCTCCTCCGGAATTCATCAAGTACCCTCCTCCACTATTTAGGAATTCTAAGCAGCTGGACCGGAAAGCAATTTCTGAAGAAGTCGTCGGAGTAGGACGAGCTGCCGGGGCCGTTGCTGATCGAAATAGGATGAAGCAGGTCCTGAATCGAGTACTGGAAATGTACGAGATTCCACTGACTGCTTGGAATAAGGATGAAGATTAGATCAGGAGCTAGTTGTTCAGGAATTTTGTAATAGCTTCAGGATACTTGTATTTTCCTTATCAATCAATGAAGTTATTTATTTTTCCTGAGTACAACTTCTTGTTGACTCCTGAATTTATTTTTCTGAATCCTTATCAAGAACTGTACTAACCCATTCCTTGTTTTCATCTTATTGACTAAGTACCTAGTTTGTCAGGTGGTACTGAGTTATTTTCACTGACTAAGTCAGTTGATTGTATAGATGAATAGGAATTTGCTTAAGGGTTTTGGCATCATCAAAAAGGGGGAAATTGTTGGGACAATCTGAGTATTTTGATTAATTCCCAAAACCCCTGATGAATTTGCCTAAGTATAGTGTTCAGGATAAAATAGTTCAGGATAGTTAGGTTAGAGATTCAGTACAGGAGGACCATGCTGACGACTGAAGAATATTGGAGTAGACCCAATTTATTGAAGTCTGAAGTGTAAACCATCCTGAAGGAGTCAGTCAGTCTCGCTGAAGATTGTCTGTTCTGAAGCTGAAGATCGAAGCCTGCTGATTCATCCTGAAGTCAATCCTGAAGTACCATTGGCTGATGTTTCTACTGAGTACACTAAGCATACTCAGGACAGAAGTCAGTCAGTGAAGAGTAAGCGTCACCTATCAGGCTGTGCTGAATGCACATAGGACCTGACTTAGGCCTTGGTTCAGTTCACCTGAATCCTGTAAGTCCGAAGCAAAAAGGTAACACATACTGAGCTGAATAACCTATCAGGCTGTGCTGAATGCACGTAGGTCCTGACTCAGGCTGTTGTTCAGATCACCTGAATCATGTAAGTCCGAAGCAAAAGGTTATTTAAGCTATGGGACAAGAGACAAAAAGAATGTCAGTAAGACTCCATTAAGACACACGTTCAGACTGAGTTATTAACAAGAGACTCAGAGCATTGAATGTACGAGGAAGGATAAATGTCTGAAGGTCAACTAGCCGTTATAGCGGAGAGCCAATGATCTTTCGACATGCAAGCACGGAGTCTGCGCAGCATTTAATACGGCATTTAATGCGTCTCAAAAGGTTGCAGGTGATGTGACAACTTGCCAGAATAAGCATGGCGGGTAGGTCGAACAGTATTTCTAGCCTGCAATCTACCTAAAATAGGAAAGATTTGATTTGATCTCCTCCAACGGATCTATTTTGAATCTTGCCTATAAATATGGAGAACCTTGCACCCATTCAAGGTTAACGGGAAATTTCCAAGAGAAAACTCTCTAGAATCCAAGAACACAAAGCATATAAAAAATAACACTCTGGAATTAAATTTTCCTAGTGTTGTAGTAGGATTCACTCTGTATTTGCTTATATCGATAACTCTATTATTTAGCATTGATTTGTATTGCTAGAGCTATCTTAGTTGGAAACCA
The DNA here is from genome assembly GCA_026898435.1 of Prunella vulgaris. Lineage (NCBI taxonomy): Eukaryota > Viridiplantae > Streptophyta > Magnoliopsida > Lamiales > Lamiaceae > Prunella > Prunella vulgaris. The sequence goes on from JAPKLY010004167.1 coordinate 8,545, forward strand.
GAATACCAAACCACTCAAGGTGTGAGATCGGTTGGTTAGAAGGACTGGGACTTGTAAAACGCCCAGGGGTCAGTTCCTAAGAGAGGAAGTTGGCTACTAGTGTCCCTTGGCACGTAAAACCCAAGTACCTATCCTCAGGGTTTTGAGGATAGCTTCCTGTTAAATCAGGTCGTGGACGTAGGAGTTGGTTATCTCCGAACCACGTTAAAAAGTCCCCTGTGTGCTGATTTACTGTTCTGTTCAGGATCATAAATGTCATCATATTAAACTGAACATACTGCATTGGTTTTAACTTCAGGACTGAATCAATCATCCTGAATCTGAATACTATGCACTCAGCCTTAACCACCAATTTACTAAGCAACTCAGAGAAAACGTTTTCAGAAACTAAAACGAGTAGAATCTAAGGGCTCACTTTCCGCACGTACTCTGACTCACTGAGATAGTAGTCCAACTGACTCGCTTCCGAGCAGTCAGTAGGTTTGTTATCTCTACTGAGCCTCCGAGCACATTACTCACACTCAGTTTATCTGACTCGTTACTGAACCGTCCCTGCTGCCCCTGCGGACCTTCAGCGTACTGAGTACTTCAGGGAATCCTGATTGAGTGCGTTAGAGCATTTTTCTGAGTCTTTCAGAAAAATCTGACATCAGTGTATTCCCCCCCCATACACTGATTTAACTCATTTCGGGACCAACATTTACTATTCTTGCTTGATTAGTAGATAGAATCCTTGATGGTTTTTTTGCCTTCCTAGCTATTAACCTTTTGTAGACATTCAATGCTTGCTTGATATCGCATCGTTTCCCTGTGTTCGATATTTAACTTGGTTAACTTGCCGCGACAACAACGACCACGTTCACTTGCGTGGAAATCATACATGATTTTGGCAAACAACGTGCGTCCACGAGATGCACGACCTTTGAGAAGCCTCCACTGGAGGTGACCCGTGATGACGAGCTGGCCTCTCTGAAAAAGGCCGTCGAAATGCTGCAAGCCCAAGTAGCAGCCAAGTCGAGCGGACCTGACGCCACCACTCTCCCCGCATCTCCATTGGCACCTACCATTCTTCGCACACCGGTCCAAAAGAAAATTCAATTCTCGGTGATTTCTGTGTATGAGGGTGAATCCGACCCGTAGGTCCACCTGGCCAAGTACGCAGACTTTATGATTTTGGTTGCCGCCACCGACTCTACTCAATGCCGAAACTTCCTGCTGACCCTAGGGGACCGAGCTCACCGCTGGTTCTCTTCACTCGCCCCGGGGTCAATCTGCTCATTTGGCCAACTCTCGCGGGAGTTCTTGGCCCACTTCTCTGGGTTCGGATCCTACCTTACCCAGAAGCACCGACTTGCCAACATCCATCAAGGCGAGAGGGAGACCGACCAGCAATACCTGGAGAGGTTCGATAAAATCCTGCTGGAAGACGAGCTGGTGAGCGAGGACACCAAGGTCGTCGCAGTGATGGCCGGACTAAAAAAGGGCACAGACCTCTGGAAGGAGATGCACCTCGCATGTCCCAACACTTACACCAAATTCCACCATAAGGCAGGGGTGTTCTTGGCTATGCAGGAGGAACTGCGCCTCCCGGAACTTGAAGGCCTTCGGCGAGGGGGACTCAACCAGGTCCTCACTGTCTCCGTCGACCGAGTCTTTACGACTGTTAAAGACAAGGCCCTACTGAAGGAGCCGAGGCGGATCCGCCAGGACCGCACGAAGCTCAATCCCAACAAATTCTGTGCCTACCATCAGGCCATCGGCCACTTTACCAGCGAATGCCGAGACCTCCTCAAACAACTCTAGAAATTTTATGAGGATGGGAAGCTGGCCGAGTTCGTGAAGAAGGCCCCAGCTAAGAGGCCAAGGTTCGAGAGGAGGGCTACCTCCGATGATGAGGATGAGGAAGCGGACCAACTTGGTCCCCAAAACAGACGGAGGGCACCTCCCCAGCCTCAGCAAAACATGGAGCCCACTCGGGAACTCTTGGTTCTCGAGGGAGAGATCGGAGCTACCGGAGGTCTCCAAGACGGGGGATCCTCCATATCCAAGAGAAAAAGGAAGACCAAAATCCGGGCCATAAACCAAGTCCAGGAAGGCAGCTCTGGCCCCAGGTCCATCTCACAGATTACTGATGAGCTGACATTTTCCTCGGCAGACCTGGAAGGGGTACTGATGTCCCACAATGACTCGTTGGTGATAACTGCAAACATCATGAACGTCTGAGTTCACAGATTACTTGTGGACACCGGCGCATTCACCAACATTCTCTTCAAATCCACCTTAGATGCCTTAGGTGATTTTGAGTCATATCTGGAACGTAGCAATGCTATGATAGTGGGGTTCGGAGAAGCTGTACTTGTCCCCCTAGGTAGTGTTAGGTTGAGCGTCCAGCTTGTATCGGCTGAGGACCCCGGAAGGAGACTGACTAGGCTCATAGATTTCCTAGTTGTCGACCAGCAGTCCTCCTACAACGGGTTCCTTGGCCACCCGTTTATTAATGAATTCAAAGTGGCATGTTCGACCTACTACTACTGTTTGAAATTCCCAACTCCAAAAGGTGTCGGAACCATAAAAGGTGACCAGAAAAAGGCCCGAGAGTGTTTACTCAAAATAAAAGATGGCCAGGTCAAAAAAGCGGTGACGCGGGTCCAAGTCCTTGAAGAGGACGGGCAGATCTCAGCAGACGAGCCAAACATCCTAGACGTTATCTTGGTCGAAACTGAGATGATGGAGGTAGGCAATTTTTTGAAAATCAACCAAGGCACAGGACCTGTGCAAGACACACAACTGACACCAATGGAGGATTTGGAAGAAACCCAAGTGTTGGGACCTGCGCAAGGGTCGGGACCTGCGCAGGAACAACAACCTGCTCCCATGGAGGTGGTTGATGAAGCCCAACACCAATGGACGTCGACCCAACTCCCCAGGTCACCACACCATCCCAAGTTGGCAGAACACCAGAGGTACTAACAGTTGATGGACCCGCCCAAGATGAAAGACAACCTGATGACCTCGAACCGTGCATAGGTCACGAACCTGCGCAGATGTCACAAGAGGAGTGGGACGAGTTCATCAGCGACCCAAGGTTGAAAAGTCAAAAGAGAAAAGCCACCCCATGGAGGAACTGACGACACTCCCGGTGAACCCAGAAAGGGACTTAGAACTTTTCATTGGTTCTGAGTAACCTGAATCGTACCGGTCGAGGATGGAGCTGTTCTTGATGTCCAACCTGGACGTGTTTGCCTGGTCCCACGAAGACATAACGGGGATCGCGTTGGAAAATGCGTGCCACAGACTCAACATAGACCCGACGAGGAGACCCGTGCGTAAAAAATGGAGGAAATATGGACCAGACAAATACGCAGCTCTAACTGTTGAGGTGGAGAAGTTGTTAGACAACAAGCTTATCAAGGAAGCTTTGTGTCCGCAGTGGGTCGCGAACCCCTTCCTGGTTAAAAAACGCAACGGGACGTGGAGGCTATGCATCGACTTCACGGACTTGAACAAAGCATGTCCGAAGGAGAACTTCCCACTGCCTCACATCGATCAGTTAGTAGATAGCACCGCAGGCCATGAGATGATGACGTTCATGGATGCTTTTGCGGGCTATCACCAGATAGCTCTGCACCCAGACGACCAGGAACACACAGCGTTCTACACCAACAAAAACATGTATTGTTGGGAAAGTATGCCGTTCGGACTTATCAACGCCGGAGATACCTACCAAAGATTGGTGAATAAAATGTTTGACCAACACATTGGCAAGTCCATGGAGGTGTACGTGGATGACATAGTTGTCAAAAGCCTGAGAAAGGAGGACCACCTGGACCAAGTAAAACAGACCTACGACATACTACGCCACTACAACATGAAGTTAAACCCCAAGAAGACCAGCTTCGGCGTGCACTCTGGAAAGTTCCTGGGGCACCTAGTTAGCCAGCATGGAATTGAGGTCAACCAGACACAGGTCCAATGTATAATCGATATGGTTATACCCGATTCCATCCAGAAAATTCAAAGACTGACTGGGTGCATGGCAGTTCTGAATAGATTCATCTCCAGGTACGGTGACAGAAACCGCCCGTTCTTCGAAGCAATCAAAGTAAACACGCGAAGGTACAAAGAGGCGGCCAAAGCCAACAAGCTCCACCTCAAAAACCACTTCGTGTGGACAAGTGAATGCCAGCGAGCCTTGGAAGACATCAAAACATACCTAGCAGATACACATGTCCTGTCAAAGCCGATACCTGGAGAGAAGCTGTACTTATACCTAGCCGCATCGGAGGTAGCCATCAGCTCCGTCCTGGTCCGAGAAGAGGTAAAAACACACCTACCAGTGTATTATGTAAGCCAAGTCTTACACAAAGCTGAGTTGCGGTACACCCAAAGAGAGTAGCTGGCTTATGCACTGGTGATGAGTGTTAGAAAGTTGAGGCCCTACTTCTTTGACCACCCGGTAGAGGTGCTGACAATGTTCCCACTACGTCAAATACTACAGTGCCCAGACACCGCCGGACACCTGCTGAAATGGTCACTAGAGATCAGCCAATACGGTATAACCTACGCACCCCAAATAGCGATCAAGGGACAAGCACTTGCCGACTTTATTATCGAGCTAACTTTCCCACAAGATCCGACGAGGGGGCGTATAGCTCCGTGGCATCTCTACGTGGACGGATCATCAACCAGCGTAGCACCAGGCGGCGGCGTGGTCCTGATCAGCCCGGACAGACAAGTCTTCACCTCCGCAATCCGGTTTGACTTTCGAGCAACCAACAACAAGGCGGAGTATGAAGCGTTGATAGCGGGACTTAGGCTATCATTAGCTGTGGGGGCAAACAATCTTCAAGTTTTTGGAGATTCCCAGCTAATAATATCCCAAGTCCGGGGGGAATATGAAGCGAAAGACCAGCAGGTGATGACCTATCAAAAGATAGCCGCGCATCTGATCTTGATGTTTACACAGGTTTACATCAATCAGATACCGCGGCTAGAAAATACTCAAGCAGATGCTCTAGCCCGGCTAGATACTAGCAACGGTGAAGCCGAATTCATGGAGGTTGTAATCACCACACTGAAAAAGCCCTCGACATTCGATTACAAGATAAATCAAACCTCGAGTGGGGGGCAAGAGGACAATGAAGATGGTGAAGATTGGTGCACTCCAATCTAAAAATACTTAACGGACGGAACAACCCCCGTGGACACCTGGGAAGTTAGCAGGCTAGTAAAGCAAGCTGCCAGATATACGCTGCTGGATGGCCAACTCTACAAACGTGGATTCTCTCTACCCCTACTCAAGTGCTTGACTAAGAAGCAGGGGTCCGAAGTGTTAGAAGAAATCCACGAAGGAATTTGTGGGAGTCACGCTGGGGGGCAAGCATTGGCATATAAGACAATCAGGCAGGGCTACTACTGGCCCACTCTTCACAAAGATGCCATCAGCTTCACTCAAAGGTGCTGAAAGTGCCAACTTTTCACACCTAACATCCACTCCCCAGCCAACCAGCTGAAGTCGGTTTTCAGCCCATGGCCTTTCGCGAAATGGGGAATCGACTTGATCGGCCCATTCCCACCTGGTAGAGGCGGTGTAAAGTTTGATGTTGTAGCAGTAGACTACTACACTAAGTGGGCTGAGGCCGAGGCTCTCATAACTATAACCCAAGAAAGGATGATCAGCTTCATTTGGAAAAACCTGATCTACAGGTTCGGACTTCCGCAGTCGATCATCACAGACAATGGAAGGCAGTTAGACGGTCAAAAGTTGAGAGACTTCTGTAGTTCATGGAGCATCAAGAAGCACTACTCAAGGCAGTCGAACGGCCAGGTCGAGGCGGTGAACAAAATCCTGAAACACATATTAAAGCTCCGCCTCGAAGAGAAGAAAGGGAGCTGGGCAAACGAACTCCCGGAGGTCCTATGGTCTTATAGAACTTCCTATAGGGCCAGCACCAGAGAGACCCCGTTTGTCCTAGCTTTCGGGACTGAAGTCGTGGTCTCGGTCGAAGTTCAGAACAAGACTTAGAAAATGGTGGGATATGACGAAGAAAAGAATGACGAGGCCTTGGCTGTAGAAAAAGACTTGATCGAAGAAACCAGAGCTTCGTCAGAAATGAAGAACACCACCTACAAGCGCAGAGCTGAAAAATACTACAACTCCCAGGTCCGATATCGAAAATTCAAGGTCGGAGATCTGGTGTTGAAAAGAAATTGATGGCCCCACAAGGTGTATTCGGTTCAAATTGGGAAGGACCGTTCCGGGTCACCGCAGCCTGGCCAAACGACACCTACGACCTCGAAGACGCAGAAGGCAATGCCTCATCATACACCTGGAGTGCGGCCTACCTAAAAAAGTTTTACCAATAGACTAGAATCCTGTAATAGACTAGTCGAAGGTTCGCATCAAAAATGTTGATGGCAACCAGTGTAAATTACGTCGCTATAAAAAGTAAGAGAATTTGCAAAATCAGAAAAATTTGCCAAGTGTCCGGACCTGCGTAGCTCGCCCCCTACGCGAGCTACCTCAGGTCGGCCACTGCCCAGAAGAGCTCACAAATCCCAACTCGCCCGAGCACTAAAAAATCCATGATGCGCAAGGACCAAGGTCCCAAACGTTGTAATTAAATAGCTGGAAGGCAAAGGCCAAAGTTCCCAAGGTCGCGAAGGTACCCTTCTTAAAGGGTTGCTAAGCACCTACTGCCACAAGTTAGAAAAATTTGCGAAAAAGACGAAAAACGTCTAAGGCAAGGTTCACGGAACCCAACGGCCCAACGTGAATCAATCGAAGTGCAGCTCGCTGCCCTAAGTGGTCTAAGACGAGCAATTCGCGGCCCTAAGTGGTGTAAGATGAATAATACGCACTCTCAAAGCAGAGGTACAATTCGTAGTCGTAGGTGATGTAAAACGAACGATTCGCTTCTCAAAGTAGAATAAGACGAACAGTTAAGTACCCATAAAATAAATAAACACGAGCTATTTTGAAAATTATAAGGTAAAAGGGCAAAAACGAAGTGCGAAGAGTTGGACAAAAAATGCTCGGTTTCTATTCA
>JAPKLY010004168.1:0-15593 GCA_026898435.1 Prunella vulgaris
GAGTTTCATGATGGTATTCAAAATAGGCTAAGGGAGTCTCTCCCATTAGCTACGCGCGTGCGCGCGGACGCCGCCGCCGTCCGTCCGGACGGCCGGCCGAGCCGAGTCCGTGGCCGTGGATTTGGATCTTGGCAATTGGTCTTTGGGTGGCCTTTGGCCCACTCTCTATATCTTTTTAGAGACCCAAAGATGTGAAATGGGTCGACCCAATTGGTGACCCGGAATACCTTTGCGGATCGTCTACGACAGCGATCCGAAGAAGCTCAATCCGAACGAAGTTAATCTGAATCGTTGGATGATCCACGTCATCAATCCGGATCAGTAAGTGAATTTAAACATTTAAATTCCGGATAAGTTTGATACTGTGTCATTGCCACGTCATTGATCCAAGCGATCTATGATATGGACCGTCGGATCATCCTCTAAAATTATACGGGCCGTCGGATTACCTTCTGGAAGGTTCCAGAGCAGTCCAGAATTATTTGAATTGGTTCCGTATGATGTGCAGCCAGAACTGTCCACTAAGATCGTGGAAATATCTCCACGTATCTGCAGATTAATCCCAACTGAGATCTTTTTTTACATCTATAAATAGGAGGTCCTGCATACATAAATTGTTTACGAAAATTAAATTCTCGAGTCCTCTCTCTCTCCTCTGTTTTCCAGCATATAGAGTGTTCAGTTCGTACTCTTCGTGAGTTCGCCTTTCCTCTGTGTTTAGCGGTGCTGCTATCACAGTGACGTAAACCGTTTTACCTTTGGGGACGAATACGTATCATCCTGTGAGCACTAGCCAGGATGTATTTCGTCTTGCGGGCAAAGGTCTAACCTTGACTCGGTTTACTGTTCTGTCTATCATTTTTCCAGTGAGCTCATATAATCATAGATATTCTGTCCTGGTTTTATATACTACCGTAAAATCCAACAATCGCAAAATGAAATATCATCTCACTAAATATCTACTACCTTGACTGATACTGGAAAATCCGTGGTTCCTCAGGATACTCCAAATCCTAATGGAGATAATCCTGTTGACACTACTGCTGCTGCGAAAACTCCAACCACACACACTGGTGGTTCATCCTCCATTTATGTTGGTTCTGTTCCTGTTGTCCCTGCGGGGTCATCAGTGAGTCTCTCCACTGGACCGGTGCCTGTAAGGCCCGTTATGGTACGTGGAGAGAAACCCGAAAAATTTTCGGGTACTGACTTTAAGAGCTGGCAGAAGAAGATGCACTTCTATCTCACCACACTGTCAGTGGCAAAGTTCCTGGTTGAGGAATGTCCAGTGGTTTCAAAGGATGAAACTGACTTCAATCTGAGAGTCGCCTATAACACTTGGACTGATGGTGACTACTTGTGCCGTAACTACATCCTTGGAGGATTAGTTAACGATCTGTACGAGGTATTCTGTGAAATACCGACTGCCAGACAGTTGTGGACTGCTCTGGAGACTAAGTACAAAACTGAGGACGCTGGAACTAAGAAGTTCGTGGTAGCGTCTCTCTACGACTTCAAGATGGAGGACAATAAGTCCGTCGTTGAGCAAGTCCAAAAACTGCAGATTGTTTTCCACAACATTGCTGCAGAAGGTATGGTTCTACCAGAATCGTTTTTGGTAGCTACTGTTATTGAAAAACTGCCCTCCTCGTGGAAGGAGTTCAAGTCCTATCTCAAACACAAGAGAAAGGAAATGACTGTTGAAGAATTGGTTGTTCGTCTCAGAATCAAAGAGGACAATCGGAAGAGGGATGGAAAGTTCACCCCTGTTTAGGCCAAAGCAAATCTGATGGAAAAGGGAGGTCCATCAAAGAAGAGAAATAGGCCCAATGACAAGAAAAAGGGGAAGAATGCAGCCCCTAATGCCAAGAAGCAGTTTACTGGGAACTGCTACAACTGTGGAAAGCCCAATCATTGGGCTAATGAATGTCGTGCTCCCAAGAAAGAAGACAAAGGGAAAGGAAAGCCTAATGTGAACCTAACTGGGGTCACTGACATGGACCTGTCATGCATGGTATCTGAAGCCAATATGACAGGCAATCCAAAATCATGGTATGTGGACACTGGAGCCACCTGCCACGTGTGTTCTGAACAAGAAGAATTCTCCACTTATTCTGCTGCAGAAGGGAGAAAATTGTTCATGGGAAACCAAGCCTCGTCTGAAGTGGCTGGTACAGGTGAAGTTATTCTGAAGCTCACCTCAGGAAAAGAACTCAAGCTGAAGGATGTGCTACATGTCCCAGACATCCGAAGAAATTTGATTTCAGGCTCGCTACTAGTTAGTCATCAATTCAAAATTGTATTCGAGTCTGACAAAGTCATACTTAGTAAGTTTGGACAGTTCCTTGGTCGAGGATATCTCGATAACGGGCTGTTCAAAATGTCAGCTATGGTTGTAAGCCGTAAAGGCACAATTTCAATCAATGAAAACGCATCTACTTCTGTTTATATTGCTGAGTGTTCCTCTTTATGGCATTGTAGATTAGGACATGTTAATTTAAATTCCATAAAGCGTTTAGTAAATTTAGATTTACTTAACTTTATAAATGTTGATACATCCAAAAGATGTGAAATTTGTGTCGAGGCTAAAATGGCAAAATTACCATTTAAATCTGTTGAAAGGAACACATCTCCTCTAGATTTAATTCACACGGATGTATGTGACTTAAAATTTGTGCAAACTAGAGGCGGAAAAAGGTATTTTATTACCTTTATTGACGATTGTACAAGATTCTCATATGTATACTTACTGCGAAGCAAAGATGAAGCAATAGAAGCTTTCAAACTATATAAAAATGAAGTAGAGAATCAATTGAGCACAAAAATCAAAGCAATTCGCAGTGATAGAGGTGGAGAGTATGTTGCTCCATTTGAATAGTTGTGTGCTGAAACAGGCATTATACATCAAACAACAGCACCATACTCACCTCAATCAAATGGTGTTGCGGAAAGAAAAAACCGAACACTAAAGGAAATGATGAATGCTATGTTGATTAGCTTGGGTTTACCACAAAATTTGTGGGGGGAAGCCATTCTGTCGGCCAACCACATTCTGAATAAAATTCCACATAAAACTAAGGATCATACACCTTATGAGATGTGGAAAAAGCGGAAACCATCGTACAAATACCTCAAAGTGTGGGGGTGTTTGGCGAAGGTTGAAGTGCCAGGTCCTAAACAAGTTAAGATTGGCCCCAAGACGGTCGATTGTATCTTTATAGGATATGCACTTAACAGTAGTGCTTATCGGTTTCTGATTCATAAATCAGAAGTACCCGATATGTCAGAAGGCACTACAATTGAATCAAGGAATGCCATATTCTTTGAAAATATCTTTCCTTGCAGGAACAAGGAAGATGTGAGTTCAAACAAGCGAACTCATGAGGAAAGGAATGACACTGCAGAGCCTTCTACTCAAGAGAGTGAAGAGCCTAGACGCAGTAAAAGAGCAAGGATTGATAAAACTTTTGGTCCGGATTTCCTCACTTATGTGTTAGAGGAAGATGAACCAAAGTCAATCAAAGAGGCTATGTCTAGACCAGATGCACCACTCTGGAAGGAAGCTATCAACAATGAGATTAACTCCATTCTGCAGAATAATACATGGGAGTTAGTAGACCTCCCTAAAGGTTGCAAGACCTTAGGATGCAAGTGGATCCTTAAAAGAAAATACAAAGCAGATGGATCAATAGATAAATATGAAGCCCATTTGGTAGCAAAGGGTTTTAGACAAAAGGAAGGATATGATTTCTTTGATACATATTCACCTGTCACAAGAATAACTTCCATTCGTGTACTAATCGCTATTGCTGCTTTGCACAATCTCGAAATACATCAAATGGATGTTAAGACTGCCTTTCTCAATGGAGAAATAGATGCTGAAATCTATATGGATCAACCAGAAGGTTTCATTGCACCTGGGAACGAGAAAAAGGTATGCAAACTCGTTCGATCACTGTATGGACTTAAACAAGCTCCAAAACAGTGGCACTTGAGATTTGACAATATTATGTTGTCAAATGGGTTTCGTATTAATGAATGTGACAAGTGTGTGTATATAAAAAATACACCAAATGGATTTGTCATCGTATGTTTATATGTTGACGACATGTTGATTATGGGAAACAATCACAATGTCATAATTAATACGAAAAACATGTTAAACAAAAACTTTGACATGAAAGACTTGGGACTAGCAGATGTGATTCTTGGAATCAAAATTGAGAAGACGTCAACTGGAATATCTCTAACACAGTCTCACTATGTTGAGCAAGTTTTGAGAAAATTCAATGCCTTTGACGATCCACCTGCTAAAACACCTCTTGAACTGAATGTTAATCTGAAAAAGAATAGGGGGGATCCAGTTGCTCAACTGGAATATGCAAGGATCATAGGAAGTGTGATGTACATAACTAATTGTACACGCCCTGATCTTGCGTGCTCAGTAAACAAACTGAGTCACTTCACGAGTAATCCAGGAGTCGAGCACTGGAAGGCTCTTAAGAGGGTATTACGATACTTAAAGTATACCCTTGATTATGGGCTTCATTATACAAGGTATCCAACTGTTCTTGAAGGATACAGCGATGCAAACTGGATATCCGACACTAAAGACTCATTTTCAACTAGTGGATATGTATTCACTATTGGAGGAGCAGCCGTGTCTTGGAAGTCTACAAAACAGACTTGTATAGCCCGTTCCACTATGGAATCAGAATTCATCGCTTTAGATAAAACCGGTGAAGAAGCCGAGTGGCTTCGTAACTTTCTAGAAGATATTCCATGTTGGAACAAACCAGTACCATCAGTAACGGTACACTGTAACTGTCAAGTTGCTATTGGTAGAGCTTTGAACAGCATGTATAACGGAAAGTCTAGACACATACGTCGTAGACACAATTCTGTTAGACATTTGATCTCAACTGGTGTTATATCCATTGACTATGTGAAGTCAAAGGATAATATTGCGGATCCACTCACCAAGAGTATAAATCGAGATCAAATGAACAAGCTGATAGAAGGAATGGGTCTGAAACCCACAAACAGAACTAACACAATGGTAACCCAACCATGATGACTGGAGATCCCAAGAACTTGGTTCAATGGGAAAACAAAACTGTGAAGGTTGTAAAGAAAACACTTGAGAAATATGACCATTCCTGATAGCACAATATCAAGTGTTGAGACCCGTAACATGTGGTACAGGTTAAGTTTTTGAAACTTTTAATGATTCCAAATAGAATGAGTATGACGGGATACTCAAATGGAGATCACCTATATAAATGAGAAGTGAGGGCCGCTTCGACCAAACATTTATGAATACAAAGGGCGTCCATGGCCAAAACGGACAAAAATGTGAGAACAAACGAAGTCGAAACTGAGTTGTGTCTACATCATTGATTCGGTATGCACTAAGGAGGACTAGCTCAAGGCATTGCGTCTACTAAGCCGTCAGTGTACCCGATGGTGTAAGACTACGGAAAGTTCAAGGCCACAAACCACTTATCCGGAAGCAATGAAGTTTCACATGAACTGAACTGTTTGTCTGCATTGTTGTAGGTGCGATTTCCACTCATGTGGGGGATTGTTGTAATTGGTTTTGAAAATTGAGTTGTAATGCTCTAATTGGACCAATTTATTGGAGGGCAAAATGGTAATTTCCATATGACTATGTATAATCGATGCGCTCTACTCGCGGAGTGGATCGTCACGGTATTTTTCGTTCTCAAAACCGAATTACGGTGAGTGAGAAATTAATTCCTAAAGTATGGATATTAATACAAGTTGATGTGGGTCCATGTGGGAGTAAGTTAAAAGATGGAATCTCTTAACTATCCCACATTGGAAAAACTATGAAGGATTTCATAGTATATATATAGGAGTTTCATGATGGTATTCAAAATAGGCTAAGGGAGTCTCTCCCATTCGCCACGCGCGCACGCCACCGCCCTGAGGAACCTGGTCAGCAACCCCGACGAGCTCCAACGCACCATCGCGACCTTACAAAGGTTGCAGCAGAGGCAGCAGGACGAGCTCGCCCTGGTACCCAGGCGAGCTCTAGCTGCCGAAGCCCGGGAGCAGACCAGGCCCACCCAGGGCACCCAGACCAGGGGGGATTACAGTGCCTTCCCCACCGAGCGGGAGGCGAGCTCGGCACAAGCTCGCCAGCATAGGGAGAGGACCGGTAAGGCCAAGATGGTGGAGGAGGATCCCGCTCCTTACACCGGAAGGGGGTCGGCCTACACCGGGGCATCTGGCACCCACCAATCACAGAGGAGGGAGGTCCTCCAAGGTTGCCTGGGCCCGAGATACGGGGAAAATGAGCGGACTGCAGCCCCGGCTGCGTCCCACGGGGACTCCGACCAGCAGCCGCGCAGGTCCGCCCACGAAAGGTTGAGGTGGCCCGCCAGTGACCGACTAGGCCCCAATGGCGGACGTCAATTCCAGCCCGCCACCGAGAGGTCACCCCAGAGTGAGGTACCTCGGGGACGTGCATCCACAAGACGCACGACCTTTGAGCAACCTCCGCCGGAGGTGACCCATGATGACGAGCTGGCCTCACTGAAAAAGGTCGTCGAAATGCTACAAGCACAAGTAGCAGCCAAGTCTGGCGGACCTGACGCCACGACTCTCCCCGCATCTCCATTAGCACCTGCCATCCTCCGCGCACCCGTCCAGAAGAAAATCAAGTTCCCGGTGATGTCTGCGTACGAGGGCGAATCTGACCCGAAAGTCCACCTGGCCAAGTATGCTGACTTCATGATTTCGGTTGGTGTTATGACTCCACCCAGTGCCGGAACTTCCCGCTGACCCTAGGGGACCGAGCCCACCGCTGGTTCTCTTCACTCGCCCTGGGGTCAATCTTCTCATTTGGCCAACTCTCGCGGGAATTCCTGGCCCACTTCTCTGGGTTCGGATCCTACCTTACCCAGAAGCACCGACTCGCCAACATCCACCAAGGCGAGAACGAGACTGACCAGCAATACCTGGAAAGGTTCGACAAAATCCTGCTGGAAGGCAAACCGATGAGCGAGGACACCAAGGTCGTTGCGGCGATGGCCGGACTCAAGTGGGGCACCGACCTCTGGAAGGAGATGCACCTCGCATGTCCCAACACTTACACTGAATTCCGTCATAAGGCGGGGGTGTTCGCGGCCATGCAGGAAGCACTGCTCAAAGAAGTTGGTGCCCACGAAGAGAGGAAACCCTACGGGAAGAAGTCCGGGGGCACCTACAAAGCTCCCCGGAACTTAAAAGCCATTGGCGAGGGAGACGAGCTCAAAGAAAAGCTCAACCAGGTCCTCATTGTCTCCGTTTACCATGTCTTCACGGCCGTCAAAGGCAAGGCCATGCTGGAGGAGCCGAGGTGGATCTGCCAGGACAGCACGAAGCTCAACCCTAATAAATTCTGCGCCTACCACCAAGCCATCGGCCACTTCACCAGCGAGTGCCGAGACCTCCTCAAATAGCTCTAGAAATTCTTCGTGCATGGTAAGGTGGCGGAGTTCATGAAGAATGCCCCAGTTAAGAGGCCAAGGTTTGAGAGGAGGGCTACCTCCGATGATGAGGATGAGGAAGCGGACCAACCTGGTCCCCAGAACAGACGGAGGGCACCTCCCCAACCTCAGCAAAACTTGGAGCCCACCCAAGAACTCCTAGTTCTCGAGGAGGAGATCGGAGCTGCCGGAGGTCTCCACGACGGGGGGATCTCCATATCCAAGAGGAAGAGAAAGGCCGAAATCTGGGCCATAAACCAAGTCCAGGAAGGCAGCTCCGGCCCCAGGTCCATCTCACATCTTAATGATGAGCTGACATTTTCCTCGGTGGACTTGGAAGGGGTACTGATGCCCCACAATGACTCGTTGGTGATAACCGCCAACATCATGAACGTCCGAGTTCACAGGCTACTTGTGGACACCGGCGCATTCACCAACATTCTCTTCAAATCCACCTTAGATGCCTTAGGTGATTTTGAGTCGTATCTGGAACCTAGCAACGCTAGGATAGTGGGGTTCGGAGAAGCTGTAACCGTCCCCCTAGGTAGTGTTAGGTTGAGCGTCCAACTTGTATGGGCTGAGGACCCCGAAAGGAGACTGACTAGGCTCATAGATTTCCTAGTTGTCGACCAGCAGTCCTCCTACAATGGGTTCCTCGGCCGCCAGTTTATTAATGAATTCAAAGTGGCATGTTTGACCTACTACTACTGTTTGAAATTCCTAACTCCAAAAGGTGCCGGGACTATAAAAGGTGACCAGAAAAAGGCCCGAGAGTGTTTACTACAAATGAAAGATGGCAAGGTCAAAAAAGCGGTGACACGAGTCCAAGTCCTTGAAGAGGACGTGCGGATTCCAGTAGACGAGCCAAATATCCTAGACATCATCTCGGTCAAAACTGAGATGATGGAGGTAGGCGATCTGTCGGAGATAGACCAAGGCACAGGACCTGCGTAAGACGCACAACCAGCACCAATGGAGGGATTGGAAGAAACCCAAGTGTTGGGACCTGCGTAGGGGTCGGGACCTGCGCAGGAACGACAACCTGGTCCCATGGAGGTAGTTAATGAAGCCTAAGATGGGGGGCCTGCGGGGGGTCAAGAACCAACACCAATGGACGTTGACCTAACTCCCCAAGTCACCGCACCATCCCAAGTTGACAAAACACCGGAGGTACTAACAGTTGATGGACCCGCCCAAGCTGAAAGCCAACCCGATGATCTCGAACATCGCATAGTTCACAAACCCACGCAAATGTCACAAGAGGAGTGGGACGAGTTCATCAGCGACCCAAGGTGGAAAAATCAAAAGAGAAAAGCCGCCCCCATGGAGGAATTGACGGCACTCCCGGTGGACCCGGAAAGGGACTTAGAACTTTTCATTGGTTCCGAGTTACCTGAACCGTACCGGTCGAGGATGGAGTTGTTCCTGATGACCAACCTGGATGTGTTTGCCTGGTCCCATGAAGACATGACGGGGATCCCATTGGAACATGCTTGCCACAGACTCAACATAGACCCGACAAGGAAACCCGTGCACCAAAAATGAAGAAAATACGGACCAGACAAATACGCAGCTCTAACTGTTGAGATGGAAAAATTGTTAGACAACAAGCTCATCAAGGAAGCCTTGTGTCCACAGTGGGTCGCGAACCCCGTCCTGGTGAGAAAACACAATGGGACGTGGAGACTCTGCATTGACTTCACAGACTTGAATAAAGCTTGTCCGAAGGACAATTTCCCACTACCTCACATCGATCAGCTGGTAGATAACACCGCTGGCCATGAAATGATGACATTCATGGACGCTTTTGCGGGCTATCACCAGATAGCTTTGCACCTGGATGACCAGGAGCATACGGCGTTCTACACCAACAAGAACATGTATTGCTGGGAAAAGATGCCGTTCGGACTCATCAATGCCGGAGCCACCTACCAAAGGTTGGTAAATAAAATGTTCGATCAACACATTGGCGAATCCATGGAGGTGTACGTGGACGTCATAGTTGTCAAGAGTTTGAGGAAGGAAGACCACCTCGACCACCTCAAACAGACCTTCGACAAACTGCGCCACTACAACATGAAGTTAAACCCCAAGAAGACCAGCTTCGGCGTACACTCCGGAAAGTTCTTGGGGCACCTAGTTAGCCAGCGTGGAATTGAGGTCAACCCAACACAGGTCCAGTGTATAATCGAGATGGGTATACCCGATTCTGTCAAAAAAATTCAAAGACTGACTGGGTGCATGGCAGCCCTGAACAGATTCATCTCCAGGTCCGGCGACCGGAATCGTCCGTTCTTCGAGGAGATTAAGGCAAATACACGGAGGTACAAAGAGGCGGCCAAAGCCAACAAGCTCCACCTCAAAAACCACTTCGTGTGGACGAGTGAATGCCAACGGGCCTTCGAAGACATCAAAACATATCTGGAAGATACGCAGGTCCTGTCAAAGCCGATACCTGAGGAGAAGCTATACCTATACCTAGCCGCGTCTGAGGTGGCCATCAGCTCTGTCCTGGTCCGAGAAGAGACGTAAACACACCTACCAGTGTACTACGTGAGCCAAGTCCTACATGAAGCTGAGTTGCGGTACACCCCAAAAGAGAAGCTGGCTTATGCATTGGTGATGAGTGTTAGAAAATTAAGGCCCTACTTCTTTGACCACCCGGTAGAGGTGCTGACAACATTCCCACTACGTCAAATACTACAGCGCCCAGACACCGCTGGACGCCTGCTGAAATGGTCACTAGAGATCAGCCAATACGGTATAACCTACGCACCCCTAACAGCGATCAAGGGACAAGCGCTAGCTGACTGCATCGTCGAGCTAACATTCCCACAAGATCCGACGAGGGGGTGTATAGCTCCGTGGCACCTCTACATGGACGGATCATCAACCAGCCTAGCAGCAGGCACCGACGTGGTCCTGATCAGCCCAGACAGACAAGTCTTCACCTCCGCAATCGAATTCGACTTTTGGGCAACCAACAACGAGGCAGAGTATGAAGCGTTGATAGCGGGACTTAGGCTATCATTAGCTGTGGGGGACAACCAATCTTCAAGTTTTTGGAGATTCCCAGCTAATAATATCCCAAGTCCGGGGGGAGTATGAGGCAAAAGACCAGCAGATGATGACCTACCAAAAGATAGCCGCGCACCTGATCTCGATGTTCACACAGGTCTACATCAACCAGATACCGCGGCTAGAAAACACACAAGCAGATGCTCTAGCCCGGCTAGCTACTAGCAACGGTGAAGCCGAATTCACGGAGGTTGTAATCACCACACTAAAAAACCCCTCGACGTCCGACTATAAGATAAGTCAAACCTCGAGTGGGGGGCAGGAGGATAGTGAAGATGATGAAGATTGGTGCACTCCAATCCAAAAATATTTGACAGACGGAACAACCCCCGTGGACACCTGGGAAGCTAGCCGGCTAGTAAAGCAAGCTGCCAGATATACGCTGCTGGATGGCCAACTCTATAAACGTGGATTCTCTCTACCCCTACTCAAGTGCCTAACTAAGAAGCAGGGGTACGAAGTGTTAGAAGAAATCCACGAAGGAATTTGTGGGAGTCACGCTGGGGGGCAAGCATTGGCA
This sequence comes from Prunella vulgaris, assembly GCA_026898435.1. Lineage (NCBI taxonomy): Eukaryota > Viridiplantae > Streptophyta > Magnoliopsida > Lamiales > Lamiaceae > Prunella > Prunella vulgaris. The sequence continues at coordinate 11,095 of JAPKLY010004168.1, forward strand.
TATAAGACGATCAGGCAGGGCTACTACTGGCCCACTCTTCGCAAAGATGCCATCAGCTTCGCTCGAAGGTGCAGAAAATGTCAACTTTTCGCACCTAACATCCACTCCCCAGCCAACCAGTTGAAGTCGGTTTTCAGTCTATGGCCTTTCGCAGAATGGGGAATCGACTTGATCGGCCCATTTCCACCCGGTAGAGGCAGTGTAAAGTTTGCTGTTGTAGAGTAGACTACTACACTAAGTGGGCTGAGGCTGAAGCTCTCACAACAATAACCCAAGAGAGGATGATCGACTTCATATGGAAAAACCTGATCTGCAGATTCGAACTCCCACAGTCGATCATCACGGATAATGGAAGATAGTTCGACGGACAAAAGTTGAGGGACTTCTGCAGTTCATGGAACATCAAGAAACACTACTCAACTCCGTACCATCCCCAGTCGAACGGCCAGGTTGAGGCGGTGAATAAAATCATGAAACATACATTGAAGCTCCGCATCGAGGAAAAGAAAGGGAGCTGGGCAGACGAACTCCCGGAGGTCCTATGGTCTTATAAAACTTCTTATATGGCCAGCACCGGAGAGACCCCGTTTTCCCTAGCTTTCGGGACTGAAGCCGTGGTTCCGGTCGAAGTCCAGAACAAGACTTGGAAGGTGGTAGGATATGACGAAGAAAAGAATGACGAGGCCTTGGCAGTGGAGAAGGATCTGATCGAAGAGACCAGAGCCTCGTCAGAAATGAAGAATGCCACCTACAAGCGTAGAGCAGAAAAGAATTACAACTCTCAGGTCCGAGACCGAAAATTCAAGGTCGGAGACCTGGTCTTGAAAATGAAATTGATGGCCCCGCCAGGTGTATTCGGTTCAAACTGGGAAGGACCATTCCGGGTCACCGCAGCCTGGCCAAACAGTACTTACGTTCTAGAAGACGTAAAAGGCAAAGCTTCGTCATGCACCTGGAGCGCGGCGCATTTAAAAAAGTTCTACCAATAGACTAGAATCTTGTAATAGACTAGTCGAAGGTTTACATCAGAAATGTCGATGGCAACCGATGTAAATTACATTGCTATAAAAAGTCAGAAAATTTGTAAAGTCAGAAAAATTCCCGAAAAATTCCCAAGTGTTTGGACCTGTGCAGCTCTCCAACCTGGCGAGCTGCACCAGGTCACCTACTGCTCAAGGGAGCTCGCCAAGCCCAGCTCGCCCACATACTCGAAAATCCGCAATGCGCAAGGACCAAAGTCCCAAGCATTGTAATTAAATAGCTCGAAGGCAAAGGCCAAAGTGCCCAAGGTCGCGAAAGTACCCTTCTCAAAGGATTGCTAAGCACCTACTGCCATAAGTTAGAAAAATTCGCGAAAAAGACGAAAAAATGTCTAAGGCAAGGTTCGCGAAACCCAATACCCAACGTGAATCAATCGAAGTGCAGTTTGCTGCCCTAAGTGGCCTAAGACGAGCAATTCGCGGCCCTAAGTGGCGTAAGACGAAGAATACGCACTCTCAAAATAGAGGTACAATTCGTAGTCGAAAGTGACGTAAAATGAATGATTCGCTTCTCAAAGTAGAATAAGACGAACAATTATGTACCAGAAAAATAAACAAGAACGAGCTATTTAAAAAAATTTATAACGTAAAAGCGCAAAGACGTAGGTGAAAAGGGTTGGACAAAAAATGCTCGACTTATATTCAAAAGATACTTAAGAAATTTTCAAGCCAAAAATATACTTGAAAAAATCCTAAGTATGAGTAGCAGTGCTGGCCACAAAGGCCGACCAGCTGGCCATCTTTGAACTACAAAAAGCTCCTTCTGGGCAAGCTGCATGTGCCCGGCGAGCCAGATCTACTTGAACAAAAAATCAGAAACTACAACCAGGAAAATGAAAGCTATTCTTGAAAGAAGGGAAAAAATCCGAAGTCTCCGGAGCAGCGGGGACATCGGAGGGCACCTCGGCTGAGTCGTGGGCGACCTGGCGGACTGGGAGGGCTAGCTCGGCCTCAGGAATAATGTTTCCAGTCAGCCCACTGACATCGAGCTCGCCAATGTTCAACACTGCATCCCCGCAGGCTTCTTGGAGCTGCGCAACAGCGAGGGGGACCTGCTCCTCCTCGCCAATGTTCAGCTCCGGCACCTCAACTGTTTTGATAACTTGGAATCGTTCTGGCACAAAGTTGAGGGGGATGCCGAGCTCAGGGAGGTCGCCGATGTCCAGCTCGGTGCCATCGGGAAAGGGAACCCGGTCCAGGCAGGCTTTGAAGTCGCCCACCACAGCCTCGACCTCGTTGTCCTTATGGGCCCGAGCCCACCAGAGGGTCCGCAGGACCTCGGCGTAGCATTGGACGCATCCTTTGTCCGAGGCCTCGGCCCTCAAAGCCGCCAGATCCGGCGAGGGAGAGGCAACATTCCGCAGCTCGGCAACCTCGTTGGCCTTCGCCTCCAGCTCGCCTCTCAACCTTTCACACTCGGCATTGTCACTCTTCACCAGGCCCCGCTGCAGTGCATGGTCCTTCTTAGTGATCCCATGATTGCCGACCTCCTGGGCGAGCTGGGTGGCGAGCTCCTCTTCCTTGGCCTTTATCCTCCCCTCCGTCTCCTGCTCGAGCCTGGCGAGCCGGCGTTGAACATTCTCGAGCTGCTGAAGGGCAATTTGCTCAGCGGCCAACGATGCCTCAGCCCTTTCCTCGGCGAGCTGCGCTGACCTTTTCGCCTTGTCAGCAGTGTCCGCCAACGCCAGCATCCTTTTATTCCTGTTGGAGCGACCTGCCTCCAACTCGGCGACCTGCTCGAGAGCCTTCTGATTGGCGAGCATCAATCTACTCGCATGATGGGCCGAGAGGAGGAGGTTCTCCTTCAGATCCTGGCTATTGATGTTCGCCACCAACGGGGTCATCTAATGCCTTGACATCTCACTCACAGCATTCCAGGCTACGCCCGGAGGGAGGCTCCGCATCGACGTTAGGGAGCGAGTTTGCTCGAAGGCATGCAGGGCCTTGTGGCGATTCGGGAAGGCGATTGGGGCATAACTGCGAGATCAAAGCATATAGAAAATGTTAGAAAACAGAAAACAATAAGCAATGAAGATCGACTAGGTGAACTACTCACTGAGCTCGGTCAGGGTCCCAACCAAGGAGCGTGTCGTCATTGGTTTGCACCCCGAATGGAGATGGCGAGGGGGGCGAGCTCCGGATGGGCGTGGCCGCCAACGGGGCAGCGGATTGAGCGGATCCCCCCTGCCCGAACCTTGCCGAGATCCTCTCGACTCGGTCAGAGTCCTCGTCGACCAGGCCCGTGTACCTAGTCCTCTTGCGAGCTGGGGGATCCTCCTCGCCAGCTCGGGATCATTCACCCCTTTGGGACCCCCTTTTTCCTCGACCTCACTCGGAGGGGGCGACAGCTCGCCCCCCACCTCGGCCGGTCCGAGCGACCTCCGCAGCCTTGGATTTCTCGAGAGCTTTAGCCTTTTCCCTCTACCTCGCCCTTCTTAGAGGCAAGATCTGCCTCCTTGCTCGCCTCCAATGCGAGCACGGACAGCGGGGCAAATCTGTTGGGGCAGGGTGGGCCCATTTCGAATCGTTCCTTGACAAGTTCGTAGGCCTTGGGGACCTCAGCGATTGGGATTGCGACGAAGCTACCACCTGCACAAAAATTGAAAATGTCAGCATGATGGGCGAGCTACACCCCCCCATGGACGAGCTCCAAAGAGTTGAACCTGGGAGCTCGGTACCTTGGATATCGAGGTGGTGCGGCAGTGTGAGGAGCCCGGTGAGCCGCAGGCAATGGTGCGCGCACAGGTGGGCGACCTGCCTATCCTTCTCGCTTCTCAAACAACAGATGGCACGCACCACGTCAAACTGGGCCGACACCTTAGGCCTGCCCCTACTGGATTTGTGGCGCTTCGGAACTGCAAAAAGAAAGGAAATTAGAATTAGTATATCTAATTCAACCCACACACACCGAAATAGGCAAACTACTGCTGGCTTCCCCGTATCCCTCTGGAGTAGGTATACGGTCACCTCGCCCGTGGTATGTGCTGGAGGCTCGCCAGTCCCCGCCTACGAAGAAAAACTACTTCTTCCAATCACGGACTTTATTGGGCAAGTCCCCGAGAAATTTTTCCCCCGGGCGAGCTTTCAGATAATAGTATTTTTGCGCCGTCCTGCTCCCTCTTGGTCACGGCAAAGAGCTCGCCCAGGTCCGCTGAGGTCGTCGCGTTCTCATAGCCCTCCAATCCAAAGACGGACAGGGCGGCGAGGAGGTTGCTCCATGCATTCGGGGTAAGCTGAGTGATGGCCAAATTATTGTCGACAAGGTATCGACCGACGATCGGGTGCAATGGCAATGTAAGCCCGACCCTCAGAACATCGATGCTCAAAGCGGTCATCCCCTCAGGAGGCGCGTCGGCCCGCTCATTCTTCATTGGGGCATACATGAAAATGTCGAGCGGGATGCGATACTCCTTGCGTATGACGGGCAGGTCGCATTCATCAATAAGGCTCATCACCTCG
>JAPKLY010004169.1:0-15585 GCA_026898435.1 Prunella vulgaris
TGCGCTCTTTTTCCCTCCGTCCGGTTTATCCACAAGGGTGGTTTACGGCGAGGTTTTTAATGAGGCCCATCCAGTCTAAGGCATAGTAGTAGGACGAGGCATGATAAAAGAAGCAGTGTGAGAGACCAAGACGAGGGTAAGGAACCCTCGTCAACACCGGAAGCCATATAGGCTCGTAAGGTGCCGTCTCACACTCACACACCTATAAATAAGACCTCTCTTGTACTATTCACACAATTCTGAAAATCAATACAGTGCCTATTACAATATTTCTCTCTCTAAACTCTCTACTCTTCCTCCCCAAGAACATAAAATCATAAGATTATTGTTTGGTAGAATTAATCCGTCGTAAAGCCACATAAACGAACACAATCAGTAAATTCTATCAACAATTTGGTGCTAGAAGGAGGGTCGGTTCGAACCTGAAAAATTAAAAATCTCAAGAACGAAACATTAGAGTTTGCTTGAAGATTTGAAGGTGTTCTTGATAAACCCAAGAACACTTGAAGATACACATACATCTTCATCCCTTGAACGAAGAACCTAGATTTCCGGACAAAAACCCAAGTTTTCGGATTTCACGAGATCTGCCCGGAACAAGTTTTCAAACGCGCGCGTGCACACGAATAAACCGAATCTCGAATAATTCGTCAACACACGAGGCTAGACGAAAACTCGCACGGCTCCACCTAAGCTGGACAACCACCGCACCGGCGACCTCTACCACTCCAGCGACCTCCCTCCATCTCGGCGACCTGCAGCAAGCTACCCCCTCCGAAACCCAAAAATGGCTAACACTCGAGCCGCCAAGGGACAGGCCTCCGCCGCTGCGGGAAGGTCTAAAGGGGGTGATCAAAACCAGGCCGAGGTGGAGACCTCACGCCAGGTGGTGGAGACCTCACAACCACCTCCCCAGAAGAGCACCACAGCTCCGCGAGTTGCGGTGACCCAGGAGGACTTGGCCCCCGCTCTGAGGGACCTGGTCAGCAATCCTGACGAGCTCCAATGCACCATCGTGACCTTACAAAGGTTGCAGCAGCGACAGCAGGATGAGCTCGCCCTAGTACACAGGCGAGCTCCAGCCGCCGAAACCCGGGAGCAGACCAGGCCCACTCAGGGCACCCAAACCAGAGGGGACTACATCGTACTCCCCACCGAGTAGGAGGCGAGCTCGGCATAGGCTCGCCAGCGCAAGGAGAGAACCGGCAAGGCCAAAATGGTGGAGGAGGGTCCTGCTCCCTACACTGGAAGGGAGTCGGCCTACACCGGGGCATCTGGCACCCACCAATCTCAAAGGAGGGAAGTCCTCCAAGGCCGCCTGGGCCCAAGATACGAAGAGAATGAGCGTACGGCGGCCCCAGCTGCGTCCCATGGGGACTCCGATCAGCAGCCACGCAGATCAGCCCACGAAAGGCTGAGGAGACCCGCCACTGACCGACTAGGCCCCCACGGTGGACGCCAATTCCAGCCCGCCACTAAGAGGTCACCCCAGAGTGAGGCACCACGTGGACGTGCGTCCGCGAGACGCACGACCTTTGAGCACCCTCCGCCGGAGGTGACCCGAGATGACGAGCTGGCCTCACTGAAAAAGGCCGTTGAAATGCTACAAGCACAAGTAGCAGCCAAGTCTGGCGCACCTGACGCCACGACTCTCCCCACCTCTCCATTGGCACCTGCCATCCTCCGCGCACCGGTCCAGAAGAAAATTCAATTCCCGGTGATGTCCGCATACGAAGGTGAATCAGACCCGAAAGTCCACCTGGCCAAGTACGCGGACTTCATGATTTCGGTCGGCGCCACTGACTCCACCCAGTGCCAGAACTTTCCGCTGACCCTAGGGGATCGAGCTCACCGATGGTTCTCTTCACTCGCCCCGGGGTCAATCTGCTCATTTGGCCAACTCTCACGGGAGTTCCTGGCCCACTTTTCTGGGTTCGGATCCTACCTTACCCAGAAACACCGACTCGCCAACATCCACCAAGGCGAGAGCGAGACCGACCAGCAGTACCTAGAAAGGTTCGACAAAATTCTGCTGGAAGGCGAGCCGGTGAGTGAAGACACCAAGGTCGTACTCAAGAGGGGTACCGACCTCTGGAAAGAAATGCACCTCGCATGTCCCAACACTTATAGCGAATTCCGTCACAAGGCGGGGGTGTTCACGGCTATGCAGGAGGCATTACTGAAAGAAGTTAGTGCCCACGAGGAAAGGAAGCCCCACGGGAAGAAGTCCGGGGGCGCCTACAAAGCTCCCCGGAACTTAAAAGCCTTTGGCGAGGGAGATGAGCTCAAAGAAAAGCTCAACCAGGTCCTCACTGTCTCCGTTGACCACGTCTTCACTGACGTCAAAGGCAAGGCCATGCTGGAGGAGCCAAGGTGGATCCGCCAGGACCGCACGAAGCTCAACCCCAACAAATTCTGTGCCTACCATCAGGCCATCGGCCACTTCACCAGCGAGTGTCGAGACCTCCTCAAGCAACTCTGGAAATTTTACGAGGAGGGGAAATTGGCCGAGTTCGTGAAGAAGGCCCCAGCTAAGAGACCGAGGTTCGAGAGGAGGGCTACCTCCGATGACGAGGAGGAGGAAGCAGACCAACCTGGTCCCCATCACAGACGGAGGGCACCTCCCCAACCTCAGCAAAACATGGAGCCTACTCGGGAACTCTTAGTTCTCGAGGAGGAGATCGGAGCCGCCGGAGGTCTCCAGGACGGGGGATCCTCCAGGTCCAGGAGAAAGAGGAAGGCCGAGATCCGGGCCATAAACCAAGTCCAGGAGGGCAGCTCCGGCCCCAGGACAGTCTCACAGGTTACTGACAAGCTGACGTTCTCCGCGGCGGACCTGGAAGGGGTACTGATGCCCCACAACGACTCGTTGGTGATAACCGCCAACATCATGAACGTCCGAGTTCACAGGTTACTTGTGGACACCGGCGCATTCACCAACATTCTCTTCAAATCCACCTTGGATGCCTTAGGTGATTTTGAGTCATATATGGAACCTAGCAATGCTAGGATAGTGGGGTTCGGAGAAGCTGTAACAGTCCCCCTAGGTAGTGTTAGGTTGAGCGTCCAGGTTGTATCGGCTGAGGACCCCGAAAGGAGACTGACTAGGCTCATAGATTTCCTAGTTGTCGACCAGCAGTCCTCCTACAACGGGTTCCTTGGCCGCCCGTTTATTAATGAATTCAAAGCGGCATGTTCGACCTACTACTACTGTTTAAAATTCCCAACTTCAAAAGGTGCCGGAACTATAAAAGGTGACCAGAAAAAGGCCCGAGAGTGTTTACTCCAAATCAAAGATGGTCGGGTCAAAAAGTCTGTTACACAAGTCCACATCCTAGAAGAGAACGTACAGATTCCTGTAGACGAGCCAAACATCCTAGACGTCATCTCGGTCGAAACTGAGATGATGGAGGTAGGCGATTTGTCAGAAATCAACCAAGGCACTGGACCTGTGCGAGACACACAACCGACACCAATGGAGGACTTGGAAGAAACCCAAGTGTTGAAACCTGCGCAGGGGTCGGTACCTGCGCAGGGACAGCAACCTACTCACATGGAGGTAGCTGATGAGGCCCAAGGTGGGGGACCTGCGGGAGGTCAAGGACCAACACCAATGGATGTTGACCCGACTCCCAAAGTCACCACACCATCCCAAGCTGACAGACCACCGGAGGTGTTCACAGCTGACGAGCTCGCCCAAGCTGAGAGCCAACCCGATGACCTCGAACCGCGCATAGGCCACGAGCCTGCGCAGATGTCACAAGGGGAGTGGGACGAGTTCATCAGTGACCCGAGGTGGAAAAGTCAAAAGAGAAAAGCAACCCCCGTGGAAGAGTTGACGGTACTCCCGGTGGACCCGAAAAGGGACTTAGAACTTTTCATCGGTTCTGAGTTACCTGAACCGTACCGGTCGAGGATGGAGCTCTTCTTGATGACCAACCTGGACGTGTTTGCCTGGTCTCACGAAGACATGACGAGAATCCCGTTGGAACATGCTTGCCACAGACTTAACATAGACCCGACGAGGAGGCATGTACGCCAAAAGCGGAGGAAATATGGACCAGACAAGTACGCAGCTCTAACAGTTGAGGTGGAGAAGTTGTTAGACAATAAGCTCATCAAGGAAGCTCTGTGTCCGCAGTGGGTCGCGAACCCCGTCCTGGTAAAGAAACACAATGGGACGTGGAGACTCTGCATTGACTTCACGGACCTGAACAAAGCATGCCCGGAGGACAACTTCCCACTACCTCACATTGACCAGCTGGTAGACAGCACTGCAGGCTATGAGATGATGACATTCATGGATGCTTTTGCGGGCTATCACCAGATAGCTCTACACCCAGATGACCAGGAACACACAACGTTCTACACTAATAAGAACATGTATTGCTGGGAAAGGATGCCGTTCGGACTCATCAACGCCGGAGCTACCTACCAAAGATTGGTGAACAAAATGTTTGACCAACACATTGGCGAATCCATGGAGGTGTACGTGGACGACATAGTTGTCAAGAGTTTGAGAAATGAGGACCACCTGAAACAGACCTTCGACATACTGCGCCACTACAACATGAAGTTGAACCCCAAAAAGACCAGCTTCGGCGTACACTCTGGGAAGTTCCTGGGGCACCTAGTTAGCCAGCGGGGAATTGAGGTCAACCCAACACAGGTCCAATGCATAATCGAGATGGGGATACCCGATTCCGTCCAAAAAATTCAAAGACTGACTGGGTGCATGGCAGCCCTGAACAGATTCATCTCCAGGTCCGACGACCGAAATCGTCCATTTTTCGAGGCAATTAAGGCAAACACACTGAGGTACAAAGAGGCGGCCAAGGCCAACAAGCTCCACCTCAAAAACCACTTCGTCTGGACAAATGAATGCCAACGAGCCTTCGAAGATATCAAAATATACCTGGCGGATACACAGGTTCTGTCGAAGCCAATACCTGGAGAGAAGCAGTATCTGTACCTAGCCGCGTCGGAGGTGGCCATCAGCTCCGTCCTGGTCCGAGAAGAGGCGAAAACACACCTATCAGTGTACTACGTGAGCCAAGTCTTACATGAAGCTGAGTTGCGGTACACCCCAACAGAGAAGCTGGCTTATGCACTGGTGATGAGTGTTAGAAAATTGAGGCCTTACTTCTTTGACCATCCAGTAGAGGTGCTGACAACGTTCCCACTGTGTCAAATACTACAGCGCCCAGACACTACTGGACGCCTGCTGAAATGGTCACTGGAGATTAGCCAATAGGGTATGACCTACGTACCCCGAACAGCGATCAAGGGACAAGCACTTGCCGACTTCATCGTCGAGCTAACTTTCCCACAAGATCCGACGAGGGGGCGTATAGCTCAGTGGCATCTCTACGTGGACGGATCATCAACTAGCATGGCAGCAGGCGCCGGCGTGGTCCTGATCAGCCCAGACAGACAAGTCTTCACCTCCGCAATTCGGTTTGACTTTCGAGCAACCAACAATGAGGCGGAGTATGAAGCGTTGATAGCAGGACTTAGACTATCATTAGCTGTGGGGGCAACCAATCTTCAAGTTTTGGAGATTCCCAGCTAATAATATCCCAAGTCCGGGGGGAATATGAGGCAAAAGAACAGCAGATGATGACCTACCAGAAAATAGCCGCGCATCTTATCTCGATGTTTACACAAGTTTACATCAATCAGATACCGCGGCTAGAGAACACACAAGCAGATGCTCTAGCCCGGCTAGCTACTAGCAACGGCGAAGCCGAATTCACAGAGGTTGTGATCACCACACTGAAAAACCCCTCGACGTCTGATTATAAGATAAATCAAACCTCGAGCAGGGGGCAGGAGGACAGTGAAGGTGGTGAAGATTGGTGCACTCCAATCCAAAAATACCTAACAGACGGAACAACCCCCGTGGACACCTGGGAAGCTAGCCGGTTAGTAAAGCAAGCTGCCAGATATACACTGCTGGACGGCCAACTCTATAAACGTGGATTCTCTCTACCCCTACTCAAATGCCTAACTAGGAAGCAGGGGTCCGAAGTGTTAGAAGAAATTCACGAAGGGATTTGTGGGAGTCACGCTGGGGGGGCAAGCATTGGCATATAAAACGATCAGACAGGGCTACTACTGGCCCACTCTTTGCAAAGATGCCATCAGCTTCGCTCGAAGGTGCCGAAAGTGCCAACTTTTCGCACCTAACATCCACTCCCCAGCCAACCAGCTTAAGTCGGTTTTTAGCCCATGGCCTTTCGCGAAATGGGGTATCGACTTGATCGGCCCATTTCCACCTGGCAGAGGAGGTGTAAAGTTTGTTGTTGTAGCAGTAGACTACTACACTAAGTGGGCTGAGGCCGAAGCTCTCACCACCATAACCCAAGAAAGGATGATCGGCTTCATTTGGAAAAACCTGATCTGCAGGTTTGGACTCCCACAGTCGGTCATCACTGATAATGGAAGGAAGTTCGACGGACAAAAGTTGAGGGACTTCTGCAGTTCATGGAACATCAAGAAGCACTACTCAACTCCATACCACCCCCAGTCGAACGGCCAGGTCGAGGCGGTGAACAAGATCCTAAAACACATATTGAAGCTCCGCCTCGAAGAGAAGAAAGGAAGCTGGGCAGACGAACTCCCGGAGGTCCTATGGTCTTATAGAACTTCCTATAGGGCCAGCACCGGGGAGACCCCGTTTGCCCTAGCCTTCGGGACCAAAGCCGTAGTCCCGGTTGAAGTCCAGAACAAGACCTGGAAGGTGGTGGGATATGATGAAGAAAAGAATGATGAAGCCTTGGCAGTAGAAAAAGATCTGATCGAAGAGACCAGGGCTTCGTCAGAAATGAAGAACGCCACCTACAAGTGTAGAGCGGAAAAATATTACAACTCTCAGGTCCGAGACCGAAAATTCAAGGTCGGAGACCTGGTGTTAAAAAAGAAATTGATGGCCCCACCAGGTGTATTCGGTTCAAACTGGGAAGGACCATTCCGGGTCACCGCAGCCTGGCCGAACGGTACCTATGATCTAGAAGACGCAGAAGGCAAAGCTTCGTCATACACCTGGAGCTCGGTACATCTAAAAAAGTTCTACCAATAGAGTAGAATCCTGTAATAGACTAGTCGAAGGTTTGCATCGGAAATGTCGATGGCAACCGATGTAAATTACACCGCTATGAAAAGTCAGAAAAAATTCAGAAAAATTCCCAAGTGTTTAGACCTGTGCAGCTCTCCAACCAGGCGAGTTGCACCAGGTCGCCCACTGCTCCTGGTAGCTCGCCAAACCTAGCTCGCCCACATGCTCAAAAATCCTCAATGCGCAAGGACCAAGGTCCCAAACATTATAATCAAATAGCTCGAGGGCAAAGGCCAAAGTGCCCAAGGTCACGAAGGTACCCTTCTTAAAAGGTTGCTAAGCACCTACTGCCACAAGTTAGAAAAATTCGCGAAAAAGACGAAGAAACGTCTAAGGCAAGGTTCATGAAACCCAATGGCCCAACGTGAATCAACGAAGTGTAGTTCGCCGCCCTAAGTGGTCTAAGACGAACGATTCGCGGCCCTAAGTGGCATAAGATGAAGAATACGCACTCTCAAAACAGAGGTACAATTCGTAGTCGTAAGTGACGTAAAATGAACAATTCGCTTCTCAAAGTAGAATAAGATGAACAATTATGTACCAGAAAAATAAACAAAAACGAGCTGTTTACGAAATTATAATGTAAAAGCGCAAATACATAAAGGAAAAGAGTTGGACAAAAAATGCTCGACTTATATTCAAAAGATACTTAAGAAATTTTCAAGTAAAAAATATACTTGAAAAAATCCTAAGTATGAGTAGTAGTGTTGGCCACAAAGGCCGACCAGCTGGCCGTCTTTGAACTACAAAAAGCTCCTTCTGGGCGAGCTGCATGTGCCCGGCGAGCTGAATCTACTTGAACGAAAAGTAAAGCTACAAAGATGGAGCTCCTTCTGGGCGAGCTCCACAACCCGGCGACCTACTACAAGTTGGAAATTAAAAAAGCTAATCTACGAAAGCAAGGAAAAATCCTAAATCCCCGGAGCAGCGGGGACATCGGAAGGCATCTTGGAGGCAGCAGTAGGCACATCAGCGGCGACCTCGGTAGGGGCAGCGGCGACCTAGGAAGCTGGAATGGAGAGTTCAGAGCCTCGGAAGTGATATTACCAGTCAGCCCGCTGGCATCAAACTCGCCCAGGTTTAGCATAGCGTCCCCACAGGCCTCCTGCAGTTGCTCGACAGTGAGGGGAACACGATCTCCCTCGCGAGCGACCTCTTCTGCCTCTCCAAGGTTCAGCTCCGGCACCTCGACTGTCTTGATAATTCGAAAGCGGTCCGGTACAAAGTTGAGAGAAAAGCTGAGCTCAGGTAGGTCGCTGATATCCAGCTCGGCGCAATCAGGGAAGGGAACTCGGTCCAGGCATGCCTTAAAGTCGCCCACGACTGCCTCCACCTCATCGTCCCTATGAGCTCGAGCCCACCATAGAGTCCTCAGAACCTCAGCATAACATTGGATGCATCCTCTGTCAGAGGCCTCGGCCTTCACGGCCGCCAGGTCCGGCGAGGAGGAAGCAACACTCCTCAGCTCGGCGATCTCATTCGCCTTCGCCTCTAGCTCACCCCTTAGCCTCTCGCATTCAGCGTTGGAGCTCTTCACCAGACCCCGCTGCAGTGCGAGGTCTTTCTTCGTAATCCCGTGGCTGCCGACCTCCTGGGCGAGCTGGGCGGCGAGCTCCTCTTCCTTAGCCCTTATCCTTGCCTCCGTCTCCTGCTCGAGCCGGGCGAGCCGGCGTTGGACGGTCTCAAGCTGCTAGAGGGCGCTTTGCTCGGCGGCCAGCGATGCCTCGGCCCATTCCTCGGCGAGTTGCGCCTGTTTTTTCGCTTTGTCGGTAGAGTCCGCCAATGCCAGCATCCGCCTGTTCCTGTCGGAGCGACCCACCTCCAACTCGGCAACCTGCTCGAGGGCCTTTTGATTGGCGAGCACCAATCTACTCGCATAGTGGCCCGAGAGAAGGAGGTTCTCCCTCAGGTCCTGACTGTTGATACCCGCCAGCAACGGGGTCATCCAATGCCTAGGCATCTCGCTCACAGTATCCCGGGCTATGCCCGGAGGGAGATTCCGCATCGAAGTGAGAGAGCGAGATCGCTCAAAGGTATGCAGAACCTCGTGGCGGTTCGGGAAGGAGATTGGAACATAACTACGAGATCGAAACAGATGAAAACTGTTAGAAAAATAAAGGATTGAAAAGCAATGGAAGTCAATTGGGCGAGCTACTTACTGAGCTCGGTCAGGATCCCAACCCAGTAGCGTGTCGTCGGTGGTTTGCACCCCGAATGGAGAAGATGAAGGGGGCGAACTCCGAATGGGCGTGGCCGCCAGCGGGGCGGTGGATTGGACAGAGCCCCCCTGTCCTGACCTCGTCGAGGTCCTCTCAGCTCGGTCGGACTCCTCGTCAACCAGGTCGGTGTATCTCGTTCTCTTGCGAGCTGGGGGATCCTCCTCGCCAGCTCGGGATCCACCACCACCTTGGGCCCCCCTCTTTCCTTGACCTCGCTCGGAGGGGACAACAGCTCGTCCTCCACCTCGCCCGGCCCGGGCGACCTCCGATGCCTTGGACTTTTTAGGAGCCTTGGCTTTCTCCTTTTAGGCTCCCGACCCACCTGCCTCGCCCTTTTTGGAGGCGAGCTCTGCCTTCTTGCTCGCCTCCAGCGCGAGCACAGACGGCGGGGCAAGTCTGTTGGGGCGAGGTGGGCCCATCTCGAATCACTCTTTCACAAGTTGATAGGCCTCGGGGACCTCGGCGATCGGGATGGCAACGAAGCTACCACCTGCACAAAAATTACAAATATCAGCATGATGGGCGAGCTACCCCCCATAGGCGAGCTGCAAAGAGTTGGACCTGGGAGCTCGGGACCTTGGATGTCAAGGTGGTGCGGTAGTGTAAGGAGCCCGGCGAGCCGCAGGCAATGGTGCGCGCACAAATGGGCGACCTGTCTGTCCTTCTCGCTTCTCAAACAGCAGATGGGGCGCACCACGTCAAACTGCTCCGACACTCTAGGCCTGCCCCGGCTGGATTTGTGTCGCTTCGAAACTGCAAAAGGAAAGAAAATTAGAATTAGTATATCTAATTCAACCCACGCACACCGAAATAGGCGACCTATTGCTGGCTTCCCCATATCCCTCTGGAGTGGGAATACGATCACCCCGTCCATGATATGTGTTGGAGGCTTGCCAGTCGCCGCGTACGAATAAAAACTGCTTCTTCCATTCACGGACTTTATTGGGCAGGTCCCCAAGAAATTTCTCCCCTGGACGAGCTTTCAGGTAATAATACCACGTGCCATCCTGTGCCCGCTTGGTCACGGCGAAGAGCTCGCCCAGGTCCGCTGAGGTCTTCGCGTTCTCATAACCCTCCAACCCAAAAACAGACAGGGCGGCGAGGAGGTTGCTCCATGCATTCGGTGTGAGCTGGGTGATGGCCAGATTATTGTCAGCAAGATATTGGCCAATGATCGGGTGGAGCGGCAAAGTAAGCCCGGCCCTCAGGACATCTACGTTCAAAGCGGTCATCCCCTCAGGAGGTGCGTCGGCCCGCTCATCCTTCATCGGGGCATACATAAAGATGTCCAGTGGGATGCGATACTCCCTGCGTATAATAGGCAGGTCGTAATTATCAATAAGGCTCACCACCTCGCCAGCTTTGTACTCAGAAGGGACGACTTCTTCCAGGTCGGCGGGGTTGGCGGGAGGTACCCGATTCGGGCAGGGAAAGCTCACCGCGTACTCGGTGACATACTCATTCCAATCGAATGGGTGAGCAACCTGGGCGGGGACCTGGTACTCAACCAGCTGAGGTTCCGAAAAACCAATGCGGCGGAACCATTCTAGCGTGACCTCCTCCAGCTCGCCACCTTCCTCACCGACCTCGGCAGCGCCCTCCTCAACCTCCTCGGGCCCTTCGTTGCCACTGGCAACACTTTCTTCTTGGGCGACCTCGCCACCTTCCTCCCACACCTCGCGGTATACAGAACTGGAGGCTCCATCCTCCGGATAGCTACGTAGCTCGCCGGAGACCTGGCGAGCTGCCGAGATCGCCTCGGAGCTGGAGCCGATCTCCACATATGAAACCCGAGGTGGCTGATCCTCAATTATTGGCCGTTTGTCAGGATTCTGGTCCGAAAAAGTCCTACTCGAGGAATGTGTCGACATGGTCTCAGGGAAGTTCAAGAGTTTCTTAGTCCAAAATCCAATAGTCCGAAAGTCAGGGAAATGCAAAGTTTCTCGGTGCAACCCACGGTCCAAAATCCCATAATCCTGAAGAAACAACAGAAAAATCAAATAAAAGATAGAAGAGAAGGGAAAAGAAATCGAATCCTACCCTGAAGAGCCTTCGAAAATCCATCGAGCACAAGAAAAATTGGTCGTCGGGAAAGCTCTGAGTATTCGAAGTGCAAGAAGTGAGGAAATGAATCCATTTCCCCCTATTTATAGACGTCGGGGTGAGGTACGATATTCACAAAGTACAGGGACCTGTTTGCAAGAAATTTGAAAGATGATATGATGGTGGGCGGGAACCGAGGTCTCAAAAAGCGTGCATGACCCCTGGATTCCCGCACCACGATGACCAGGAATAACCGCCTTCACCAAGCTCGCCTGCTAGCTCGGCAGTCGCCCAGGGACAGTTCGCCTAACTTCAAGTTCTCCAGCTCACCTGCACATTTGATGAGGTCATGACACATGCGAGCTGGGGGGTAAATGTTGGACTGGCGAACTAGTACCATTCGTATATGAATAATCGCCAAGGTTTGGCAGGTCGTCAGGACCCACCCAGATCCTTAAAGGTGCTGAGCTCGCCCACATGGAGATGACTCACCTGTGTAGCTCGCCCAGAAGGGGTCATCTCTGTCATCCTGGAGCTCGCCCAGAGCTCGCCTTGTATCCCCAGGAAGGCCTCGTCGAGTTCCATCATCGCATAACGTCCGTAAGGCACACAAGGCACTGGAGCTCGCCCCAGAGCTCGCCCAAACCACTGTAGCCCATCTCCGAGCCCACCGACGAGCTCGCCTATTAGTCAAATAGGACCCCGATGATGCGCTCTTTTTCCCTCCGTCCGGTTTATCCACAAGGGTGGTTTACGACGAGGTTTGTAATGAGGCCCATCCAGTCTAAGGCATAATAGTAGGATGAGGCATGATAAAAGAAGTAGTGTGAGAGACCAAGACGAGGGTAAGGAACCCTCGTCAACACCGGAAGCCACATAGGCTCGTAAGGTGCCGTCTCACACTCACACACCTATAAATAAGACCTCTCTTGTACTATTCACACAATTTTGAAAATCAATACAGTGCCTATTACAATATTTCTCTCTCTAAACTCTCTACTCTTCCTCCCCAAGAACATAAAATCATAAGATTATTGTTTGGTAGAATTAATCCGTCGTAAAGCCACATAAACGAACACAATCAGTAAATTCTATCAACAATGACCGAAAAGTATAATTCAGAGTTGAACGGATCATATGTCATTCACTAGAATCTAGGTTATACACGGTTCATCAGAATGTTGGGAACATTAGTCTCGGCATTGTTCACAACATTCATTGTTTGATCTAACAATCCGTTCGTCTGAACGGGTACACATGTTAGGTTTTGTTTAGGTCTATTCTTATAGGTCTTGTTTAGATCCTTGTGTGATCTTGTGTAGGTCTTGCGCGGCCTTGAATTTTGGTTTCTAGTGTAAACCTTGTATTTGTGTCACTACAAGTTATAGTGAAGTTTCTCTGCTAGTGAGGCAGCATAGTCTATACATTTTGTATAGCCTATGAAAATTTTGATATCCCTTTGCAAAAGTGTGCGTTTAAGTCTTCCGCTGTGTAGTGTTGTCATTTATGTTGTCGATATTTTTTAACAACACTTCTCTAAAACATTTTCAATCACACGCACCAACACTGTCAAGTGGCATCAGAGCCACAAACTAGACACATTTAGTTTAAGATCCTTTGTTTGTGTATTTTTGCAATGGAATATCCATTAACTCCCGCACTGAAACCTCCTATCTTAGATGGATCCAATTATTCATATTGGAAACCAAAGATGAGGATGTATATCAAGTCTCTTGATGAAAGAGCATGGAGGAGTGTACTATATGGTTGGACTCAGCCTCTACTTCCAGCCGATGATGATAATGAAGCCCGTGTCGAACGAGAAATCGATTGGATAAATGATGAGGTAACTGTTGCTAACTACAATTCGAAAGCCCTTAATGCAATATTTACATCAACTGATGTATCTATGTTTAAGATCATTTCGAATTGTGTGTCTGTAAAAGATGCTTGGGACCGTTTGCAAGAACAATGCGAAGGTTCTGAGAGTGTTCGTAGAACTAAGCTTAGAATGTTAGGTACAAAATTTGAAAATCTTAAAATGAAAGATGATGAGGATATATCTTCGTATAGTGAAAGGATCACTGAGATTTCTAATGAATCACATTCATTGGGTGAACCTATCTCTAATACAAGATTAGTCCATAAGGTTTTAAGAACCCTACCAAAACGTTTTGATGCAAAAATTTGTGCTATTGAAGAAGCCAAAAACACTGATCTTATAAGTCTTAATGAATTGATTAGTATTTTAAAAACTTATGAGATGAATTTTGAACAAAGAAATGAAGTTAATTCTGATAAAAAGGTTGTTAGCTTTGAAAAATGATGCTTCTAGTTCTAAAAACATTTCTTTTGTTACTGAAGTTGATTCGGATGATGAATGTTCTGAAATATGTTCCGACACTTCCGACAATATTTCTTTATTAACCAAGCAGTTCAATTCATTTTTGAAAAATAGAGCTAATAGGTTAAAAGCAAATGTTCAGAATAGGAATCAAGGTACTTCTACTCCTAAAATGTTTGAAAAGAAAGAAAGTTTTGATAGATAAAAAAAGTTTAATATGAGTAATAAACCTAAATTCGATCCCGAGTATAGAAAGAATGTTAGGTGTGATGCATGTACTGGAAATGGTCATTATACTAATGAATGTGCTAACACCTTGATTAGAAAGAAATTTAATTTTAATACTACCTTGAGTGATGATTCTGATAATGAACCTGACATTGAGAAAAATGATGAATTGGCTTTCTCTGCTAGAATTCTTTTTGATGATACAAATGATGATTTACTGGACAATTTTGAGTCTGATGTTGAAACAAATGTGCCAACATTTGTGACTACATCAAACAAAATCAGTCCAGATGAAAGTTGTCTAATGAGTTCTTTTTCAGAGATGAATACTTCAGGTGAAGAACAGGTTGATATTCAACAAATCATCAAAGAGAATGATGACTTAAAGCATTCAATAGCAAAATTGGAAGTATTGCTTACTAGAAAAGATCTAGAAATATGCAAGTTGAAAAAACAACTAGAAAGCACAACCTTAAGCTTCAAAAAGTTTACCAAAGGTGCAGAAAAATTACAAGATGCATTGATAATTTTGAATGTAGGTAAAGAAGGTATTGGGTATGATTCTAACTCTACAAAAATCGTGCAAAATGATATGCCCATAAAATTTATTAAGGCAAGAGATAATAAATCTGTTACTTCTCATTCTAGAGATTTTGTATGTCATTTTTGTCATGAGAAGGGTCATATTCGTCCTTACTGTTTTAAATACAAGGGATCTAAAATGTCTTGTAATATGTTGTCTGGTAAAGCACAACATATTCAACAACATGATCATGAAAAGGTCAGTGAGTCTGATATGAAATGTAATGTTGTTTATACCTCCTTAAAAGCATGCATTCCTGGTCTATGGTAATTTGATAGTGGATGTTCTAGACATATGACTGATGATATTAAATTTCTTACAAATTATAAAATGCATGATGGTGGAAATGTTACCTATGGAGGTGGTTCAAAAGGAAAAATAATTGGTAAAGGTACCTTGAATGTTCATGGTTTTCCAAAGTTAACCAATGTGTTGCATGTTGATAGTTTATGTGCTAATTTGATTAGTATAAGTCAATTATGTGATGATGATTTGCATATTAAATTTGATAAAAATTCATGCTATGTGCTCAATAATGATGATGAGTGTCTTATGATTGGTAATAGGTCTGTAGACAATTGTTATTTGATTGAATCGAATGAAACGTGCAATAGTGTGAAATTAGATGAAAATACTCTTTGGCATCAAAAACTTGGTCATGCTAATTATAGATGCATTCATGATTTGATTAGACTTGATGCTGTTAAAGGTCTCCCTTCTTTAAAGTTAGACAAAACCAAGGTTTGTGATGCATGTCAAAAGGGTAAGCAAATCAAAGTGTCACATAAAATGTTGGCACATTGTTCGACAACACATTGTTTTGAACTTTTACATATGGACTTGATGGGTCCTATGGAAACTGAGAGTATTGGTGGGAAAAAGTATTCTTTTGTTATTGTTGACGATTACTCTAGATACACTTGGGTAGAATTTTTAAAAGACAAATCAGAAACTTTTAATGCTTTTAAAATTCTTTATAAAAGATTAAAGACTGTTTTCAATACTAAAGTAAAGAGAATTAGGTCTAATCATGGTAGGGAATTTCAAAATG
>JAPKLY010004170.1:0-15581 GCA_026898435.1 Prunella vulgaris
ATCTACAGTCACAATTGCCGAAATGAACAAATCAATATCAAAATAAAATTTTTATTGAAGTGATGTCTGTAGATCCAGAAATCATCGATAATTTTTTAGTAAGTGTAACACTTTGTAAACAAATGTATGATCTAGTAAAATTTAACTCAGAAATATATATCTCTACCTCAGGGTTCGTGGAATCAAAAGCATCCAGAGCATCTGATGATAGGTGGCGGCGCTTACCAACCCTTGGAGTAGGCATGCTTGTAAACCCTAGAAGCGCATCAAAAGAAATAATTTAGTCTTATAAAATTCTATTGCAGAACAACAATATTTATAGTGTTAGAATGGATCGGGAGAAGAGGGGCGAGACAACCCACAATTCAACTTATTCCACTATCTTACAAATCTTAGTGGTTCAGCCCATGATGAGGATGGACTGAAAATTACTAACCCAATCCAACCCTCAATGGACTATGGACTTAGTAAACCATCCCAAAGGCCTTTTTTGTGATTTTTTTCACATTATTTATTTATAATAAATTTTAAATAATAAATAATTAATGTTTACAAAAATTCTAAAAGCAGACAAACCTTTCATAAATTTAAAGTTCAAGCAAAAATGTCGATAAAATAATTTAAATAATAGAAAGACTTTAAAATTGCCTCTCTGTTCATAAATAAAGTATAAAGTCTCAAGTTCATCAATATAAATTAATATCTCAAATTAAGGCAGTGGACAACATTTTAACCGCGAACGGACGACAAGGATGTAGGTCATGATTCATATTTTTTCTTTCAAAGATTTATTAGGGTAGCTAACTATGTTTTGTGTTAATCCCAAGAAATTTTGAAATTTTTTGAGTTAAAGAAAAAATATTATATGAGATTGATATAAAATGTTGGATTCGGTAGATCTCATAATCAGGATTTCAGTGGGAGAATTCTTTAGAGCGAATTCTGATAAATTTCTTTATTTTTTCTTTTCTCTATTCTGTGTAAACTTTGGTATCTCACAAAATGAATACCTTAATCATTAATAACTCCAAAATAACTTCTCAAATTGAGTTGGTGGAAATCACCAAAAGGCTTATTAATGGATGTGAATTAGGGTTGATTGGGAAGGCATACAAATTGAATCTTGGCAGGCGATTAATTGTGAACAAAAGAGAGCTAGGCGGAATTAATATTGAGAGACGTGAGAAGCGGAAGTTGACAACGAAGAAGAAGAATTTTCTGATTTTGTTTTTAATTTTATGTTTTTTTTTTCGTTTACACAGTTTTGATTTGATTATGCCAATGGATGTCATTATGGTGAATGAACTATATATGAATTGAAATTAATTAATTTATTAAATTTTAATTTGTGATATTTGCATTTTTAGCTTAATATAAAGTTTAGTTTAGTAGTTAATTAAATAATAATCTAAATCTCCAACAGACACCTTATTTATTTATTTAGTGTCTCTCCTTTACCCCCGATTAAGATTTTACGTACGTGGCTGGACTGATAGATATAGGGAAGCAACAATTTCTAGTCTAAAAATTTAAATTGAAAATGCTTGTGATCGTCGCTTATCTTGTTGAATCCTAATCTTCTTCGGGGCTCTCACTTTAGACTATAAGCTTTTGCATCATTTAGACTTTAGGGTACATCAAACTCTTAAAAACTATTATAAAATAAAATAGAAAAATATGAAGTTAAATGGGTAAAAATATCAAATGAATCAAGAGGTTTAGTATGAATGTATAAACCTCTTAAGCCGAACCTTCTATAGCCGTGTGAGTGATCTTACCCACTAAACAAATGTGAATGTGTAGTCCAATCCTGGGATGAAAACAAAATAAAAAATTCTACAACATTCTTTTTCCTTTTCTGTACAGAGGGTTGGACTTGTGCATTCACAATCGTCTTGTGAGAATGAACATGTAGTCTATAAGGCTATACACCCTGCATTCTCAAATTTTGTTTCGTGTTGTACGTCTTTCTCACCTCTTTTCTTGTCAATTTACAAAACTTTTGGGTCAAATTTTGGTAAATTAATTAATTGACAAATTTATTTTTGGTTTTCTTTTTTCTTTAATATTTCTTAATTATCTACATATGCGATAATGAGCATATGAATCCTCATCTGTACAGGGATCTATGCAGAATAAGGTCGATTGTACCCGATATTATTTTCATACGAGTGTGGAGAATAAATCTCTTCCCAGTTCCCTGTATTGTTCTAATTAATTATTATTAATATATTTTAGACATTATTCTATTAAATAATTATATATCACAGAACGTGGACGTAGCTCATATCCCCATTTTCCTAACTAAATATCTCTCCAATTCATTCTTATAATCACAAAAAAGACTAAAAGAAATCAAATTAATCAATTAATGGTATCACTTGAGTGAACATTAACCTATCATTTGCAGCAATGTATAAAAAAAAATTGGAGCTTCGGCAGGATGGAGAATTCGTGAGGGATAGGGATGATTTTTTGCCTATTTACTTTGCAAAAAATAAGTAGCCGAGTAGGTATTGTTTCCGTACTCACCCCATTGAGTCTGTAAATCTGAAATATTTTGATCCTTGTCCTTTTACAAACTTACAAACCCAATATTATGACATGTAATCTATGTGGGGCATATATAAAATCGTGACAAGCTATAAGACTGCAAAAAATTTTCATCCCCTATAATTACAAATCATAAATCATCATTAAATTAATATATCAAATTAATCTTCCAATCTATAGATAAAAAGGAACTGTATCAATTTAATTTTTGGGCTTTTAGTAAGGCAGAATTCGACTGAATGGACCTTAGAGTTTTGGCCCGAATTTCTTATAAATACCCAAAGATTCATTGTAATTAGATCACAAAAAATATTAGTAAATCTCTTGGTTTGGTAGTGCCATCAAATGTAGTATATTCACACGAAATGGGTAAACAAATATGTGTTATTTGGTTTGATTATTTCATTCAATTTCTGCATAGTTGCAGTTAAAATCCTAACTTTAATCTCCAGCATAATTGCACTCCTTTTTTGTAATATGAGATGATAATACATTTAAAAATTAAAAAACATATTTTTCAGACAGTAGAAATATGAAAATTGCACTATATGTGATAGAAACATATAACTGAATAAATGTGAGTCATGACGTTAATGCTCTTTTATCTGATATGTATTTGAATTTGAAAATAAATTACAAAAAATATACAATTTATTGTGTGTTTGAATAAAAAATACCCGAAGCAATATACATAATAACATGTGATAGAAATACAACCAAGTACAATATTCTTGTGAAGATTGTGTCTATAATTAAATACATGTGCGTGCTGATCAACGAAAGGAGGCGAAGACATGAATTCAACTTAACCTCATGCTGTTCTCCAGGCGGAGAGAGTGCAATAGATTGCACAAACCTTGCATGAAGGCTTAATCGAGCAGCTGCTATTATGTTAAGTACCTGTTTAGATTTTGATGTGTGCAAAACATGTATTCTTAATTAAACTAAAATTAATATCTTGACATGAGAAAATTGACTTAGAAAAATATAGTTGAAAGAAAAGTCTACAGCTATATATTGATCACCCTACAACCATGACATGACCCTACAGCTGTAATGTTTCTCTACAGTCAGTTTTCTATGTTTTTCAGGACCGTACAGCTGGAAAGTTCAAGACTCTACAGCTGATATATCCGTTTGAAGATTAAAGTACAAGTTCAAGACCTATTGAGTACTATCAAGACCCTTAAGCTCAAATTAGTGTAGCAATTTTGCACTCACTATAGAGTACTTAAGAGGATGTTTTCACATAATTTCTAGAGATTATTAAAGACTAATTGAAGACAACCAGAATTCTGAGAATGAAGAAAAATAATACACTCTGTACTATTCTGTGTGAAGGATGAGAACCACTTCACACATGCCTATAGAGAGAGAGGAGCCTTATCCAGAATTCAAATTCGAATCTCTCAATGGATAAGTCACTCCCCTCCATCTATAAATAGAAGATGTTCTCAGAGGAAGCAATAACAACAACCCGCGCATACAAGCATTCAACTTGAGCAAAGTCTACAGCCAACAAATTCTGAGAGAGAGATTTTATTTTCTTTGTGATTCATAGGATAGTTGGTTAGGATTTTCTTAGAAAGAATCACTCTTTGTTGTTGTTCCCTCACTTGTTTTATCATTTCTACTTTGTGTAGATATCTCTGTGTGAGGTTTGTTTAACTCTTAGTGAGTTATATTCTGAGTGAATAGGATAGTATCTCTTTTTAGAATAGGAATCTGAGTGAACATAGTTCTAAGGGGGAACTATTTGTATTGATCTTTGTGATCCATTCTTAGTGAATTTGGCACCTGAGTGGTGTAACAGTGGATGTAGGTTGTCCTTTTCATAAACACTGAACAACTATAAACCCTGTTGTTTTATTTATTTTGTTTATTTAATTTTTGTATTGCATATTTTATCTTACTATTACATTCATCATTGTATTTAAACTTGTGCATAAAAACTTTATGTTTTTCGCAAAGGAACTGGACTCTACAGCTGTAGACTTCCTTTAGTCACTCAGTTGTTAAGTTTGTTCAAATTGTTTTTCATTAACACTTACACTTATTTCCGCTGCACATTAGAGTATTCTCAACACACTTTCTAAGTGTGAGAATCCCTCTGATACTTTTTCTACAAGTTGTCTATTTTATTTGCAAGTTTTATAACTCTGCAGCTGTAGACTTCTCTTGTCCATAGTTGTATCCTTTGTGGTCCATAAAACCTCTTGTAGACTAACTGTTTTTTAACTTTTAAGAGGTTACTGTAAGGTTCTAGATTACCTTCTTTGAAAAATTTTGAAAATTTTATTTTGGACTCAAGGTCTATTCACCCCCCCTCTAGACCTTGACCACTTAATGGACCAACAAGTGGTATCAGAGCAGTTGGCTTACAACTACTTTGATAAGTACCTAGCTAGATCCTTTTTGTTCTTGAAAATCACACCTGCATACTTGCATGGCTCCAAAGATGGTGAAATCCAAGGTTCCTATGTTTTCAGCTGAAGACTATGATGAATGGAAGATCAAAATGCAAGCTCACCTGTCTGCAATCAATGATGAAATGTGGTCAATCGTTGAAGATGGCCCCATACCCATTGTGAAGGTCAACACTGCAGCTGATCAGTCAACTGGACTAGCTTAGATCATCCCCAAACCCAGAAGGGCATGGACAGAGGATGACAAGAGAAGGTCCAATCTTGACAATGTTGCAAAGAACACTATTTATCACTCACTGGATAAAATTGTGTTTAGCAAGATCAAAGACTGCAAAACTGCAAAGGATATATGGGAAAAGTTGGAAATGATTTGTGAAGGAACTGAACAAATCTAGGAAAATAAACTCATGATAGCAGTTCAAAAGTTTGAGAACTTCAAGATGAAATCTGGTGAAACTCTTGAAAAGTTTGAGTCAAGATTCATTGAGATACTCAATGAGCAAGACTCACTTTGTAAAAATTACTCACAAAGAGAAATGAACATGAAGGTTCTCAGAGGTTTACCTTCTGAAGGGGATATGAAAGTAATTTCCATGATAGAATCAAAGGATTTATCTAAGATATCCACCTTTGAACTTTTTTTCAGATTTGAAGGCTTATGAATTTGACATAAGTAGAAGAAAGGAATCTGACAGCACTAAGGTTACAACTCTAGTAGCTGACAACCCTGCAGCTGCAGATTCTGATGATGAAGACCTAACTCTTTTTATAAAGCAGTTCAAG
This sequence comes from Prunella vulgaris, assembly GCA_026898435.1. NCBI lineage: Eukaryota > Viridiplantae > Streptophyta > Magnoliopsida > Lamiales > Lamiaceae > Prunella > Prunella vulgaris. Next base: position 5,763 of record JAPKLY010004170.1, read on the forward strand.
AAGTTTGGCAAATGGACTAAAAAGAAGATGGTAAGGTGAAATCTACAGCACCTAACTCAACTTATCTGTGTTATAACTGTAGAAAGCCTGGACATTACATCAAGGCTTGTCCATACCCCAAAGCTGAAAAGTATACAAATGAAGAAAAGAGAATCAGAAAAGATAGAAAGAAAAAGTTTGACAAGGAGAAAATTAGAGTACTACTTTCAGAGTTTGATAAAAACTAGGAAGACTGTCCCTCTTCTTCTCAAAAGTCAATTGCAAAGTTAGAAGACTCTGACTCTACAAACTCAGATGAAGAAGCCCTAATCTGTCTTATGGCTAAAGATGAAGAGGTATGCTCATCATCATCAAGTTATATAGCAGAAAAGGATTCTTCCAGTGACATGCTTAGTGCAATCCAAAGACTACAAGAAGAGAATGAAGATCTTAGAAGAGATAATCATATTGGAAGGGAACATGTTAAAGCTCCATTAGCTGGAGTAGAGGATGCTGAGAATCAACTGCAGAATCTACAAGAACTTAAAGAAGGTTACAGTTGTCTGAAAAATGACAATGAGGAACTTTTCAATGAAGCAAGTTGTAGAGTTGTAGAATGTGCTGAACAGAAGGAAACTGTTAGAACTCAAGAGATTATAATAGTTGATCCTGAAGAAAGCAATGCCTATTTTCAAAAGAAGTTAGATTATTTTGGAAAGTCATCCAAACTATTGAGGAAGATGTTATCTGAACAAAGACTTACAAAATATTTAACCTGTATAGGTTATAATCCTTGCAATTGGATGAATCATTTGCAAAAATCAATTCCTAAACCAGAAAGGAAGTACATCAAAAGCTCTACATCAACCCCTGAAGAAGCTGTAAATACAATCCTACAACAAGAAAATTTGCAATTCCTGAATTCATTCAAGGATTTGTCAACAAGAAGACAACAAAAGGTCAAGGAAATCATGAATGATATTGAGGAAGATGTTACCAACATGTTACAAAACATATTTACGAAACCAACTGCAGAATCAACCATACAATCAAAAGAAGAAGTTTTCAACAAACTCAATCATGAAAAAAGACTCAACTTTGATAGATTCTGGAATGGAAATATGTCTGAATTATCTCCCTCTTCAAACATTCTAAGAGGAGGATCAAGCAAGAACTGCAGAAATTTACCACTCTACAGCTCCCAAAAAGGCTTGGATTGCAAAGAGTAACACTAGAGGAAATCCAAAGCATTGTATCTCTAAATAATTTACTTTTTTTGCAGGGAAAAATTACAACCACCAAAAGAGAGATTTGGTATAAAGACAGTGGTTGTACAAGACATATGACTGGAGGTAGAAGTTTGTTACAACATGTGAAAGATCACAAAGGTCCTAAGGTTGTTTTTGGTGATAATGCCAGTGGAACAGCTAAAGGATCAGGAAGTTTGCTTAAAGGAAATGTTCAGATCAATGATGTTTATTTAGTAGAAGGTTTGAAACATAATTTGCTTAGTGTAAGTCAATTTTGTGACAAAGGCTACACTGTAGAGTTTACACATGACGCTTGCATAGTCAAAGATATTGAATCCCAAACCACAAAATAGACATGAACTAGAAAAGGGAATGTTTACATTGTAGAGTGGGACACTATTGCTGAAACTACCTGTTTTCTTGCTAACAGTTCCAATGAGGTTAGTTGGTTATGTCACAAAAGGATGAATCACATAAACTTTAAAACCATGATGAACTTGTGAATAATAGACTTGTAAGAGGTCTACCAAACACAATGTTCAGGAAGGAACATATATGTGATGCCTGTGTTAAAGGGAAATAAATCAAGAAGACTTTCAAAAGCAAGACACACTCAAGCACATCAAGAGTATTTGAATTACTGCACATGGATCTTTTTGGACCCATAGAACCTGTTAGCATTAGTGGAAAGAAATACACTCTAGTGGTAGTAGATGATTACTCAATATTTTCTTGGGACAATATTTCTAAGAAAGAAGAGTTAAACTCTAGAGAGGCTACCAGAGTTGATGAGGAGGATTCAGAATGAAAAGAACTTGAAAATTGTGAAGATCAGATTAGATAGAGGAACATAATTCACAAATCAAGTCATAATTGCTCATTAGAAAGGTGTTGCAGAAAGGAAAAATAGAACACTCAAGGAGGAAGCCAGAATAATGATTGTTGAAGCAAATCTACCTAAGAGATTTTGGGCAGCAGCAACAAGCAGAACATACTATACACAAAATAGATACTTGATAGTGAAAGATCATAAGAAGACCCCATAGGAATTGTGGAAAGGAAGAACTCCTAATATCTCTTATCTACACATATTTGGATGCAAATGCTACATATTGAATAATGGGAAAGAACACCTCAAGACTTTTGATTCTAAGTCAAATGAAGGTATCTTTCTAGGTTATTCTAATGTTAGTAAAGCTTTCAGATTGTATAACAAGAGATTAATGATTGTAGAAGAATCACATCATGTTGTTTTTTATGAACAACATAGCTCCCCTGAAGGAAATATTGAAGACTCTAAGGAGGACAGCTCTACAGTCACAAGTCAACACCCATATGTTGAAATCAAAACTCCTGTAGAATTGACTAATAAAGGCTTTGGTACTGTAATAATTGAGTGACCACCTATAGAGAATGCTGATGATCTAGTGTATGAGAATGTTCTAACATAAGTAGAAACACCAACCATAAGACCTGATGAGTCTGCAGTAGGTGAATCTACAGTTGTAGAGAACAATGATCAAATATTAGAACCAGATTTGAGATGGTTAAAAGATCACCCCCCCTGAGAATGTGATTGGAAACTTATCAAATGTTGTAAATTCCAGAAAACAAATCCATGAGGCAATGTTTGCTACATTCCTCTCATCTTTAGAACTTACAAATATTCATGAAGTACTGCAGAATGTAAATTGGATCATTGCAATGCAAGAATAATTGAATGGTTTTGAGAGAAATCAAGTATGGTAACTTGTACCAAGACCTAGTAATCACAAAGTGATTGGAACTAGATGGGTGTTCAAGAATAAACTTGATGAAGATGAGATTGTAACCAGAAATAAAACAAGGCTAGTTGCTCAAGGCTATTGTAAATCTGAAGGCATAGATTTTGATGAATCTTTTGCCCTAGTTGCAAGATTAGAAGCTATAAGAATATTTCTAGCCTACGCTGCACATATGAACTTTACAGTCTATCAAATGGATGTAAAGAGTGCATTTCTTAATGGTTTACTATCAGAGGAAGTGTATGTTGAACAATCACCAGGATTTGAGGAATCTGTAGCTGAAGACATGGTCTATAAGTTTAAAAAAACTCTTTGTCGACTTAAACAAGCACCAAGAGCATGGTATGACACCCTATGTGATCATTTGATCAAAAATGGATTCAAAAAGGGTATAGTTGACAAGACCTTATTCAGATTTCAACATGGAAATGACATAATACTTGTTCAAATCTATGTTGATGATATAATCTTTAGGCCAACCAATGAAGATTTATGCAGAAAGTTCTCTAAGCTCATGACAGAGAAATTTGAAATGAGCATGATGGGAAATCTGAATTTCTTACAAGTTAAACAAATGAGAGATGAAATTTTCATCAATCAATCTAAGTATACTCAAGAGCTGATCAAAAGATTTGGAATGGATAGCTCTGTTGATGTAATTTTCATAACAGGGATTATGTGGCTATAATAACAACGATTACACCAACAATATGCTAAAATAGATGAACATGTGAGGTTTTATGAGTAAGCATGTAGGTCGTTTATATAAGCTCGTTGTTCGAGCAGAACTTCGTTAGGGTAAAAATTTCATTCCTTATTCGAATGAATTTGATTACATTATATAGGAAATACAAGCTGCTGGATCGTCACCAGCCTGCTTCATCATAAGCTGCTGATCAGCAGCCTGCTTCACTAGAAGCTGCTGAACAACTACCTGCTTCACTATAAGCTACTGACACGTCACCAGCTTAACAACTGTTGTCTCGTCAGAGCATTCTTTGATCTGGTTCTTTCTTCATGCTTGTTCAATTCTCTTGGACACGTCAACCCGGACTTGATTAATTACTTCCTTAAGCACGCACGTCGATTATTTCATTAACAGTTACCCCCTAGCCTGATGTTTGTTTGAATTTTTGGATGAATAACGAGCATCAGGCTATTCGTAATATTTCTCCAGTGCAAGGAACTAGATTGAGCTTGAATTGATCTGTCTTCAGCGTTGTTGGTTTCATTGTGCTTGTATTTCCTTGTATTCATGCATAGATGCATCATATGTGGCTTCGCAGGATTCTATAACCATGTTACGAATACATAGAAGGACGCTGCAGGCCTCATTAAAAACCTAGCCGTAAACCACCCTTGTGGATAAACCGGTCGTAGGGAAAAAAGAGTACCATGCAACCCTTCCAGATACTCGTAGGCTATTTGAATGCCTGTGTTCGTTGCTCCATTCGTGTGGGTTGAGTGAGCACTAACTTCTTGTGTTTCTTTATACCTGCAAGTAGATGCATTTGAAAAACAGTTTGCACCTTTTCGACCTTTCTGGAGATCCTTTGTGCCATGTTATTGCTGGAATATTCAATGTATGGTTTCTTAGCGAGCGCTTTCGCTTGGTTGTTTTGCGACATTCATTATGGTATCGTGCCCTGCTTCTTTAATACTGATGGATGAAATTTAGTCAGCTGAGATGTCATCATTCACTCCAGTTGAAGGATAAATTACTCCTATTGCTGGTGAATGTGCCCCCAACTGTTTAGGCTTGTTTGCTTTAGCATTCTTGCATTGTTTGTCTGATGTCCTAAGTGTTTTAGACATCAGCTTTGCTTCTTTCTGCGGCTCCCTTTATTCTTCTGATCAGGATACTTTTGTTGTTCTTGTTTTATTTTTAATGAAATCTAATGAAATGCTAATTGTGTCTAATCGTTATATCGTCATTCGCATCTGTCGGGCCATTTAATTCGCTTCGTTTTTCTTTTTTAGCATTTACAAATAGCTTTTTCAGCTGTAACGAAAAAGGTGCTCGTGTGGAATTGCGGCATCAGGAAGCGTTCATTACGTTCGTGGGAGCGTGTTCCTCGTCCCTTTGGCGTGCATGAATCGTTGTCCCGGTATTCCAGGGTGAATTCATTTTGCTATCCTTTGGTGTGTGTATAACATCCTTTCAATGAGAGTTCGAAGCATCACTCTAGTCCCTGTGTGAATGGTCTTTCGGGGCATCACGCTCGATTCTTGTATGGAGTTGTTAGGTGTTTAACACCATAACATTTCGACCTAAGAAGAGTGTACGACATGCTATAGCTCTTGTGTGTAGGACATATTGGTATTGGAAATACCATTTTGTCACTTTACAAAGAGCTTGCTCGGCAAGCAGAGCTGTGGCTCTACTCGGAGCGCATTAACCCTCTGCAGCCACGTAGTATTTTGGTAATTTTAATTAGACTGTAACCCTTTAAAAAGGCTGTCTATAGCATTTATTATCGATTCTGTGTAACAAAATGTACATTATACATCCTTTATTGATAAAACTTCTTCAAACGAGCAGCATTCCATGTGTATGAAGATGGTACCCTGTCCAGGTCTTCCAATTCGCAAGTTCCATTTGACCAGCTTCGCGAAACACGAAATGGTCCTTCCCATCCAGATCCAAGGGTTCCAGGCGGACTAGATAAGATTTTTCGCAACACCAGATCTACTTCCTGGAAACTACTCATTTTGACTCGCGAATTGTAATACCGAGTGCCATATTATTTGTATGCTGCATTGTGCATTTCTGCCGCCGCTCGTCTCTCTTCTAGAAAATCTCTCTCGATTGCAACGGCTTCATCATTTTCATTTTTGTCGTACATAGAAACTCGCCATGTTGGATTCTGTAATTCAACTGGTACCATTGCTTCAACACCGTAGGCCATTGAGAATGAGTTTTCGCCTGTACTTGTTCTGAATGACGTGCGGTATGACCACAATACCTCCGGGAGTTTTTCCGACCAGCTTCCTTTCTTTTCTGTCAAATGTAGCTTTAACGTCCGCTTGAAAATTTTGTTGATAGCTTCAACTTGACCGTTGGACTGCGGATGATATGGGGTTGTGTAATACTTTTTAATTCCCCAAGTATTTCATAACTCTCAGACTTTCTTTCCGTCGAATTGTGGTCCGTTGTCTGTTACTATTGATCGAGGTAAGCTGAATCTACAAATAAGGTTCTTCCAGATAAAATTAATCATTTTTCTTGGGTGACTGTTACAAGTGACTCGGCTTCAGCCCATTTAGTGAAATAATCCACGGCAACCACTGCGAACCTCAACAGCTAATGCAAGCCTGAGCCCAACTATCAATGCTTCGTATTCTGCTTCATTATTAGTTGCCAGGAAAGCAAACCGAATTGCTGATGTGAACACATGTCATTTAGGGCTTATCAAGACCACTCCTGCCCCTGACGCCAGGTTGGTAGATGAACCATATACGTACAAGTGCCACGGGTGTTCATAATCCCTTGTCACTTCTAGTGGATAAGTTAACTCTACAATGAAATCGGCCAGAGCTTGTCCCTTGATTGCAGTTCTTGTTGCGTATGTAATACTAAATTGGCTGATTTCAAGTGACCACTTTTGCAATCTTCCTGCTGTATCAGTGCGATGTTGAATCTGCTTGAGCGGGAATGTTATGAGTACCTCCACCTGATGATCGTAGAAGTACGGCCGTAACTTACGTGTGCTCATGACCAATGCATACACGAGTTTCTCCATCGGAGAATACCGGATCTCGGCTTCATGTAGAGCTTGACTGACGTAGTATATTGGGGAGTGGAATTTGCCTTCAGTACGTACTAGCACCGAACTTATTGCTACCTCTGATTCTGAGAGGTAGAGGAATAGTTTTTCACCAGGTACTGGCTTGGATAGAATTTGTGTGTTGCCCAGATATTCTTTGATTTGTTCAAGTGCTATCTGGCAATATTTTGTCCACACAAAATCAACCTTTTTCTTCTTCATGGTCTCAAAGATCGGTCGACACTTATCTCCAGAATGTGAGATAAAGCGATTCAGTGCGACTAAACATCCTGTAAGGCGTTGAACTCTTCGGACTAAATCAGGAGGCTTCATGTCGATAATGGCTTTGACTTTGGTTGGATTCACCTCAATTCCGCGTTGACTAACCAGATGTCCCAGGAACTTTCCGGAATGAATTCCAAAGCTGCTTTTCTTCGGGTTAAGTTTCTTGTTATAGGCGCAGAGTATCTGGAATGTTTGAGAGAGGTGTTCAAGATGGTCTTCCTTGTTTAAGCTTTTTACAACGATATTGTCCACGTAGACTTTGACTGACTGGCCGATATGTTCGTCAAACATCTTCTTCACCAATCTCTGGTAGGTGGCTCCAGCGTTGATCAAGCCAAACGGCATCCTATCCCAAAAATAGAGGTTTTTGTTGGTGTAGAATGCAGTATGCTCCTGATCGTCAGGATGTAGGGCAATCTGGTGATATCCCACAAAAGCGTCCATGAAGGTCATCGGTTCATGTCCTGCAGTGTTATCGACCAGATGATCTATGTGTGGGAGTGGAAAGTAGTCCTTCGGACATGCGTAATTCATGTCAGTGAAGTCGATACAAAGCCTCCATGTGCCATTAGGTTTACGAACAAGGACAGGGTTCGCAACCCATTGTGGGCACAATGCTTCATGTATCAACTTATTATCCAGCAATTTCTTGACCTCCACTGTTAGTGCCTCGTACTTTTCAGGACCAAACTTTCATCTTTTTTGGCGAATTGGCCTATGTGTTGGACCAATATTAAGTCGATGACTGGAATGTTCAGTGGGAATGCCCGTCATATCGGAATGAGACCATGCAAAAATGTCTAGATTATTTTTCAGAAAATCAATCATTCTTGATCTGAATGGTTCATGTAGTTCAGATCCGATGAAGAGTTCTAGGTCTTCTTTGTCTGGATAAGCTTTGATAGGTGTTAACTCTTCCATTGGTGTAGCGCATTTTCGCTTTTCTTTCCACCTTGGATCTAGAACGGATCCGTCAATGTTTAGTTCGTCTTCAATCTCCATCGGTTCACAGTCGAGACTAGGTTCGAAATCTTGGCTGTGAAGGCATTCGTCTGGGCGTTCGCCTTTGAAATGCCTTTTAGGCTCTGATTCTGCTAGGACTGGTACAGTGGGATTGTGTATGCTCTCTGGTACGTGTTCTAGGTTATCGACCTCCATTGGTTCTGCATCAACCTGGGAAGTGATTAGTCATAATTGCATCTTTTAGCATCCATTTCTATATGGTTTTGATGAGTTTATATTCACATTTGACCCTAATATGGTATAAATTGTGCTATTGACCCTTTGTTGGCAAGAAAGTGTGCTTTGTAGGTGAAAACGAGCAAAAATGAGGAATTCCCGACTATTGGAAAGGAGATGATGGAATCCGAGCTCATGCAGAAGTTTCTTATACTTAATTGAAGACCCTAGGAAGCTTAGACGAGCCATGGGATCAAATATGAAAAAGTCAAAAATCGGACATCGGCGAATACACTACGACCGAGCGCCCGTAGTCCAGCGTCCGAGCGGATTTTACCTGGAAGCCTGAATCGCCACCGCTCGGTCAACCAGCCACCACCGCTCGGTCAACCAGCCACCACCGCTCGGTCACAAGCCATGAATCGTGTCCGAGCGCCGAGTCCGGGTTGAGTAATTTTGAGGGCAATTATGTCCTTTCGTGCGTTTAATGAGTGATATAATGGTCCAAGCCTAAGGGGTACTATAAATACTTGATACTTCAGACTTCTTAGATAATTCTACACATCATCATTCACTTTCTAGATTCTTAGAAGTTAGGGGAAGTTACTAGTTGAGTTTATTAGATTTTTTCACACGATTTCTTCAATTCCTTTTGATCTACCACACATATCGTTAATGTGTTTGTTCCTGCACTCTCACCACATCAAGAGCTTCGTTTTGACAGATTGAATTGTCATTTCTATTGGCGGATCATTTAGTAGATTTTCAAGGTAGTGAGTATCTTTACCATTTCTCTTGTAATAGGTAAGACATTGCAATTTCTCTTTAATTTCATTGTTATGATGATTGTAGGTAGCTTAATTGTTCATTTGTTATCCAAATTAGCAATGGGCTAATACTCTATTGCATTGGTGTATGATTCCTATGGAGTAATATGGTGTTATTGTTGATCTTATGAATGTTATGAGATGTTGGATGATTGATTCTCTACCTTTGTGATATGTATGAATACTTGGCATGTTTAATTGATTGATAGGGCCATTAAGGAAGTAGCAAGATAAGAGAATTGAGCTATTTTCCTTAATATTCTTATTATAGGACCATGCATGCACTACAGGAAATCACACATTCCGTGACGAAATTTTGTGTGACGATACAAAATTCGTCACAATATGTTACCTACAAGTGACAAATTTAATTTTCGTCACCAAAATATGAGAATTCGTGACGAAATTTCTTTTTGTCGCCACTGGTGTTTTTTTTCGTTACTAATTCGAAATTTTCATGACAAAAACAAGAAATTCGTCAAAATAAACTTTGGTGACGATATTCATAATATTTAGTGACGATATTCAACGTCATGAAAAATAGTATTATTGTGACAACTATACGTTTTGTCATTAATTATTCAAAAGAATTGGTGACGCACTTATTTCGTCACACTATTAATTGGTGACGATTGTCATTGTAATTAGTGACGATCATAGTTGTCATATAATATATAATATTAATGACAATTTTATGTTTTGTCGCTAATTGTTCATAGTAATTAGTGACATATTCTTTCGTCACCAA
>JAPKLY010004171.1:0-15579 GCA_026898435.1 Prunella vulgaris
ATCTACAGTCACAATTGCCGAAATGAACAAATCAATATCAAAATAAATTTTTTATTGAAGTGATGTCTGTAGATCCAGAAATCATCGATAATTTTTTAGTAAGTGTAACACTTTGTAAACAAATGTATGATCTAGTAAAATTTAACTCAGAAATATATATCTCTACCTCAGGGTTCGTGGAATCAAAAGCATCCAGAGCATCTGATGATAGGTGGCGGCGCTTACCAACCCTTGGAGTAGGCATGCTTGTAAACCCTAGAAGCGCATCAAAAGAAATAATTTAGTCTTATAAAATTCTATTGCAGAACAACAATATTTATAGTGTTAGAATGGATCGGGAGAAGAGGGGCGAGACAACCCACAATTCAACTTATTCCACTATCTTACAAATCTTAGTGGTTCAGCCCATGATGAGGATGGACTGAAAATTACTAACCCAATCCAACCCTCAATGGACTATGGACTTAGTAAACCATCCCAAAGGCCTTTTTTGTGATTTTTTTCACATTATTTATTTATAATAAATTTTAAATAATAAATAATTAATGTTTACAAAAATTCTAAAAGCAGACAAACCTTTCATAAATTTAAAGTTCAAGCAAAAATGTCGATAAAATAATTTAAATAATAGAAAGACTTTAAAATAGCCTCTCTGTTCATAAATAAAGTATAAAGTCTCAAGTTCATCAATATAAATTAATATCTCAAATTAAGGCAGTGGACAACATTTTAACCGCGAACGGACGACAAGGATGTAGGTCATGATTCATATTTTTTCTTTCAAAGATTTATTAGGGTAGCTAACTGTGTTTTGTGTTAATCCCAAGAAATTTTGAAATTTTTTGAGTTAAAGAAAAAATATTATATGAGATTGATATAAAATGTTGGATTCGGTAGATCTCATAATCAGGATTTCAGTGGGAGAATTCTTTAGAGCGAATTCTGATAAATTTCTTTATTTTTTCTTTTCTCTATTCTGTGTAAACTTTGGTATCTCACAAAATGAATACCTTAATAATTAATAACTCCAAAATAACTTCTCAAATTGAGTTGGTGGAAATCACCAAAAGGCTTATTAATGGATGTGAATTAGGGTTGATTGGGAAGGCATACAAATTGAATCTTGGCAGGCGATTAATTGTGAACAAAGGAGAGCTAGGCAAAATTAATATTGAGAGACGTGAGAAGCGGAAGTTGACAACGAAGAAGAAGAATTTTCTGATTTTGTTTTTAATTTTATGTTTTTTTTTCGTTTACACAGTTTTGATTTGATTATGCCAATGGATGTCATTATGGTGAATGAACTATATATGAATTGAAATTAATTAATTTATTAAATTTTAATTAGTGATATTTGTATTTTTAGCTTAATATAAAGTTTAGTTTAGTAGTTAATTAAATAATAATCTAAATCTCCAACAGACACCTTATTTATTTATTTAGTGTCTCTCCTTTACCCCCGATTAAGATTTTACGTACGTGGCTGGACTGATAGATATAGGGAAGCAACAATTTCTAGTCTAAAAATTTAAATTGAAAATGCTTGTGATCGTCGCTTATCTTGTTGAATCCTAATCTTCTTCGGGGCTCTCACTTTAGACTATAAGCTTTTGCATCATTTAGACTTTAGGGTACATCAAACTCTTAAAAACTATTATAAAATAAAATAGAAAAATATGAAGTTAAATGGGTAAAAATATCAAATGAATCAAGAGGTTTAGTATGAATGTATAAACCTCTTAAGCCGAACCTTCTATAGCCGTGTGAGTGATCTTACCCACTAAACAAATGTGAATGTGTAGTCCAATCCTGGGATGAAAACAAAATAAAAAATTCTACAACATTCTTTTTCCTTTTCTGTACAGAGGGTTGGACTTGTGCATTCACAATCGTCTTGTGAGAATGAACATGTAGTCTATAAGGCTATACACCCTGCATTCTCAAATTTTGTTTCGTGTTGTACGTCTTTCTCACCTCTTTTCTTGTCAATTTACAAAACTTTTGGGTCAAATTTTGGTAAATTAATTAATTGACAAATTTATTTTTGGTTTTCTTTTTTCTTTAATATTTCTTAATTATCTACATATGCGATAATGAGCATATGAATCCTCATCTGTACAGGGATCTATGCAGAATAAGGTCGATTGTACCCGATATTATTTTCATACGAGTGTGGAGAATAAATCTCTTCCCAGTTCCCTGTATTGTTCTAATTAATTATTATTAATATATTTTAGACATTATTCTATTAAATAATTATATATCACAGAACGTGGACGTAGCTCATATCCCCATTTTCCTAACTAAATATCTCTCCAATTCATTCTTATAATCACAAAAAAGACTAAAAGAAATCAAATTAATTAATTAATGGTATCACTTGAGTGAACATTAACCTATCATTTGCAGCAATGTATAAAAAAAATTGGAGCTTCGGCAGGATGGAGAATTCGTGAGGGATAGGGATGATTTTTTGCCTATTTACTTTGCAAAAAATAAGTAGCCGAGTAGGTATTGTTTCCGTACTCACCCCATTGAGTCTGTAAATCTGAAATATTTTGATCCTTGTCCTTTTACAAACTTACAAACCCAATATTATGACATGTAATCTATGTGGGGCATATATAAAATCGTGACAAGCTATAAGACTGCAAAAAATTTTCATCCCCTATAATTACAAATCATAAATCATCATTAAATTAATATATCAAATTAATCTTCCAATCTATAGATAAAAAGGAACTGTATCAATTTAATTTTTGGGCTTTTAGTAAGGCAGAATTCGACTGAATGGACCTTAGAGTTTTGGCCCGAATTTCTTATAAATACCCAAAGATTCATTGTAATTAGATCACAAAAAATATTAGTAAATCTCTTGGTTTGGTAGTGCCATCAAATGTAGTATATTCACACGAAATGGGTAAACAAATATGTGTTATTTGGTTTGATTATTTCATTCAATTTCTGCATAGTTGCAGTTAAAATCCTAACTTTAATCTCCAGCATAATTGCACTCCTTTTTTGTAATATGAGATGATAATACATTTAAAAATTAAAAAACATATTTTTCAGACAGTAGAAATATGAAAATTGCACTATATGTGATAGAAACATATAACTGAATAAATGTGAGTCATGACGTTAATGCTCTTTTATCTGATATGTATTTGAATTTGAAAATAAATTACAAAAAATATACAATTTATTGTGTGTTTGAATAAAAAATACCCGAAGCAATATACATAATAACATGTGATAGAAATACAACCAAGTACAATATTCTTGTGAAGATTGTGTCTAGAATTAAATACATGTGCGTGCTGATCAACGAAAGGAGGCGAAGACATGAATTCAACTTAACCTCATGCTGTTCTCCAGGCGGAGAGAGTGCAATAGATTGCACAAACCTTGCATGAAGGCTTAATCGAGCAGCTGCTATTATGTTAAGTACCTGTTTAGATTTTGATGTGTGCAAAACATGTATTCTTAATTAAACTAAAATTAATATCTTGACATGAGAAAATTGACTTAGAAAAATATAGTTGAAAGAAAAGTCTACAGCTATATATTGATCACCCTACAACCATGACATGACCCTACAGCTGTAATGTTTCTCTACAGTCAGTTTTCTATGTTTTTCAGGACCGTACAGCTGGAAAGTTCAAGACTCTACAGCTGATATATCCGTTTGAAGATTAAAGTACAAGTTCAAGACCTATTGAGTACTATCAAGACCCTTAAGCTCAAATTAGTGTAGCAATTTTGCACTCACTATAGAGTACTTAAGAGGATGTTTTCACATAATTTCTAGAGATTATTAAAGACTAATTGAAGACAACCAGAATTCTGAGAATGAAGAAAAATAATACACTCTGTACTATTCTGTGTGAAGGATGAGAACCACTTCACACATGCCTATAGAGAGAGAGGAGCCTTATCCAGAATTCAAATTCGAATCTCTCAATGGATAAGTCACTCCCCTCCATCTATAAATAGAAGATGTTCTCAGAGGAAGCAATAACAACAACCCGCGCATACAAGCATTCAACTTGAGCAAAGTCTACAGCCAACAAATTCTGAGAGAGAGATTTTATTTTCTTTGTGATTCATAGGATAGTTGGTTAGGATTTTCTTAGAAAGAATCACTCTTTGTTGTTGTTCCCTCACTTGTTTTATCATTTCTACTTTGTGTAGATATCTCTGTGTGAGGTTTGTTTAACTCTTAGTGAGTTATATTCTGAGTGAATAGGATAGTATCTCTTTTTAGAATAGGAATCTGAGTGAACATAGTTCTAAGGGGGAACTATTTGTATTGATCTTTGTGATCCATTCTTAGTGAATTTGGCACCTGAGTGGTGTAACAGTGGATGTAGGTTGTCCTTTTCATAAACACTGAACAACTATAAACCCTGTTGTTTTATTTATTTTGTTTATTTAATTTTTGTATTGCATATTTTATCTTACTATTACATTCATCATTGTATTTAAACTTGTGCATAAAAACTTTATGTTTTTCGCAAAGGAACTGGACTCTACAGCTGTAGACTTCCTTTAGTCACTCAGTTGTTAAGTTTGTTCAAATTGTTTTTCATTAACACTTACACTTATTTCCGCTGCACATTAGAGTATTCTCAACACACTTTCTAAGTGTGAGAATCCCTCTGATACTTTTTCTACAAGTTGTCTATTTTATTTGCAAGTTTTATAACTCTGCAGCTGTAGACTTCTCTTGTCCATAGTTGTATCCTTTGTGGTCCATAAAACCTCTTGTAGACTAACTGTTTTTTAACTTTTAAGAGGTTACTGTAAGGTTCTAGATTACCTTCTTTGAAAAATTTTGAAAATTTTATTTTGGACTCAAGGTCTATTCACCCCCCCTCTAGACCTTGACCACTTAATGGACCAACAAGTGGTATCAGAGCAGTTGGCTTGCCACTGCTTTGATCATTACCTAGCTAGATCCTTTTTGTTCTTGAAAATCACACCTGCATACTTGCATGGCTCCAAAGATGGTGAAATCCAAGGATCCTATGTTTTCAGCTGAAGACTATGATGAATGGAAGATCAAAATGCAAGCTCACCTATCTGCAATCAATGATGAAATGTGATCAATCGTTGAAGATGGCCCCATACCCATTGTGAAGGTCAACACTGCAGCTGATCAGTCAACTGGACTAGCTTAGATCATCCCCAAACCCAGAAGGGCATGGACAAAGGATGACAAGAGAAGGTCCAATCTTGACAATGTTGCAAAGAACACTATTTATCACTCACTGGATAAAATTGTGTTTAGCAAGATCAAAGACTGCAAAACTGCAAAGGATATATGGGAAAAGTTGGAAATGATTTGTGAAGGAACTGAACAAATCTAGGAAAATAAACTCATGATAGCAGTTCAAAAGTTTGAGAACTTCAAGATGAAATCTGGTGAAACTCTTGAAAAGTTTGAGTCAAGATTCATTGAGATACTCAATGAGCAAGACTCACTTTGTAAAAATTACTCACAAAGAGAAATGAACATGAAGGTTCTCAGAGGTTTACCTTCTGAAGGGGATATGAAAGTAATTTCCATGATAGAATCAAAGGATTTATCTAAGATATCCACCTTTGAACTTTTTTTCAGATTTGAAGGCTTATGAATTTGACATAAGTAGAAGAAAGGAATCTGACAGCACTAAGGTTACAACTCTAGTAGCTGACAACCCTGCAGCTGCAGATTCTGATGATGAAGACCTAACTCTTTTTATAAAGCAGTTCAAGAAGTTTGGCAAATGGACTAAAAAGAAGATGGTAAGGTGAAATCTACAGCACCTAACTCAACTTATCTGTGTTATAACTGTAGAAAGCCTGGACATTACATCAAGGCTTGTCCATACCCCAAAGCTGAAAAGTATACAAATGAAGAAAAGAGAATCAGAAAAGATAGAAAGAAAAAGTTTGACAAGGAGAAAATTAGAGTACTACTTTCAGAGTTTGATAAAAACTAGGAAGACTGTCCCTCTTCTTCTCAAAAGTCAATTGCAAAGTTAGAAGACTCTGACTCTACAAACTCAGATGAAGAAGCCCTAATCTGTCTTATGGCTAAAGATGAAGAGGTATGCTCATCATCATCAAGTTATATAGCAGAAAAGGATTCTTCCAGTGACATGCTTAGTGCAATCCAAAGACTACAAGAAGAGAATGAAGATCTTAGAAGAGATAATCATATTGGAAGGGAACATGTTAAAGCTCCATTAGCTGGAGTAGAGGATGCTGAGAATCAACTGCAGAATCTACAAGAACTTAAAGAAGGTTACAGTTGTCTGAAAAATGACAATGAGGAACTTTTCAATGAAGCAAGTTGTAGAGTTGTAGAATGTGCTGAACAGAAGGAAACTGTTAGAACTCAAGAGATTATAATAGTTGATCCTGAAGAAAGCAATGCCTATTTTCAAAAGAAGTTAGATTATTTTGGAAAGTCATCCAAACTATTGAGGAAGATGTTATCTGAACAAAGACTTACAAAATATTTAACCTGTATAGGTTATAATCCTTGCAATTGGATGAATCATTTGCAAAAATCAATTCCTAAACCAGAAAGGAAGTACATCAAAAGCTCTACATCAACCCCTGAAGAAGCTGTAAATACAATCCTACAACAAGAAAATTTGCAATTCCTGAATTCATTCAAGGATTTGTCAACAAGAAGACAACAAAAGGTCAAGGAAATCATGAATGATATTGAGGAAGATGTTACCAACATGTTACAAAACATATTTACGAAACCAACTGCAGAATCAACCATACAATCAAAAGAAGAAGTTTTCAACAAACTCAATCATGAAAAAAGACTCAACTTTGATAGATTCTGGAATGGAAATATGTCTGAATTATCTCCCTCTTCAAACATTCTAAGAGGAGGATCAAGCAAGAACTGCAGAAATTTACCACTCTACAGCTCCCAAAAAGGCTTGGATTGCAAAGAGTAACACTAGAGGAAATCCAAAGCATTGTATCTCTAAATAATTTACTTTTTTTGCAGGGAAAAATTACAACCACCAAAAGAGAGATTTGGTATAAAGACAGTGGTTGTACAAGACATATGACTGGAGGTAGAAGTTTGTTACAACATGTGAAAGATCACAAAGGTCCTAAGGTTGTTTTTGGTGATAATGCCAGTGGAACAGCTAAAGGATCAGGAAGTTTGCTTAAAGGAAATGTTCAGATCAATGATGTTTATTTAGTAGAAGGTTTGAAACATAATTTGCTTAGTGTAAGTCAATTTTGTGACAAAGGCTACACTGTAGAGTTTACACATGACGCTTGCATAGTCAAAGATATTGAATCCCAAACCACAAAATAGACATGAACTAGAAAAGGGAATGTTTACATTGTAGAGTGGGACACTATTGCTGAAACTACCTGTTTTCTTGCTAACAGTTCCAATGAGGTTAGTTGGTTATGTCACAAAAGGATGAATCACATAAACTTTAAAACCATGATGAACTTGTGAATAATAGACTTGTAAGAGGTCTACCAAACACAATGTTCAGGAAGGAACATATATGTGATGCCTGTGTTAAAGGGAAATAAATCAAGAAGACTTTCAAAAGCAAGACACACTCAAGCACATCAAGAGTATTTGAATTACTGCACATGGATCTTTTTGGACCCATAGAACCTGTTAGCATTAGTGGAAAGAAATACACTCTAGTGGTAGTAGATGATTACTCAATATTTTCTTGGGACAATATTTCTAAGAAAGAAGAGTTAAACTCTAGAGAGGCTACCAGAGTTGATGAGGAGGATTCAGAATGAAAAGAACTTGAAAATTGTGAAGATCAGATTAGATAGAGGAACATAATTCACAAATCAAGTCATAATTGCTCATTAGAAAGGTGTTGCAGAAAGGAAAAATAGAACACTCAAGGAGGAAGCCAGAATAATGATTGTTGAAGCAAATCTACCTAAGAGATTTTGGGCAGCAGCAACAAGCAGAACATACTATACACAAAATAGATACTTGATAGTGAAAGATCATAAGAAGACCCCATAGGAATTGTGGAAAGGAAGAACTCCTAATATCTCTTATCTACACATATTTGGATGCAAATGCTACATATTGAATAATGGGAAAGAACACCTCAAGACTTTTGATTCTAAGTCAAATGAAGGTATCTTTCTAGGTTATTCTAATGTTAGTAAAGCTTTCAGATTGTATAACAAGAGATTAATGATTGTAGAAGAATCACATCATGTTGTTTTTTATGAACAACATAGCTCCCCTGAAGGAAATATTGAAGACTCTAAGGAGGACAGCTCTACAGTCACAAGTCAACACCCATATGTTGAAATCAAAACTCCTGTAGAATTGACTAATAAAGGCTTTGGTACTGTAATAATTGAGTGACCACCTATAGAGAATGCTGATGATCTAGTGTATGAGAATGTTCTAACATAAGTAGAAACACCAACCATAAGACCTGATGAGTCTGCAGTAGGTGAATCTACAGTTGTAGAGAACAATGATCAAATATTAGAACCAGATTTGAGATGGTTAAAAGATCACCCCCCCTGAGAATGTGATTGGAAACTTATCAAATGTTGTAAATTCCAGAAAACAAATCCATGAGGCAATGTTTGCTACATTCCTCTCATCTTTAGAACTTACAAATATTCATGAAGTACTGCAGAATGTAAATTGGATCATTGCAATGCAAGAATAATTGAATGGTTTTGAGAGAAATCAAGTATGGTAACTTGTACCAAGACCTAGTAATCACAAAGTGATTGGAACTAGATGGGTGTTCAAGAATAAACTTGATGAAGATGAGATTGTAACCAGAAATAAAACAAGGCTAGTTGCTCAAGGCTATTGTAAATCTGAAGGCATAGATTTTGATGAATCTTTTGCCCTAGTTGCAAGATTAGAAGCTATAAGAATATTTCTAGCCTACGCTGCACATATGAACTTTACAGTCTATCAAATGGATGTAAAGAGTGCATTTCTTAATGGTTTACTATCAGAGGAAGTGTATGTTGAACAATCACCAGGATTTGAGGAATCTGTAGCTGAAGACATGGTCTATAAGTTTAAAAAAACTCTTTGTCGACTTAAACAAGCACCAAGAGCATGGTATGACACCCTATGTGATCATTTGATCAAAAATGGATTCAAAAAGGGTATAGTTGACAAGACCTTATTCAGATTTCAACATGGAAATGACATAATACTTGTTCAAATCTATGTTGATGATATAATCTTTAGGCCAACCAATGAAGATTTATGCAGAAAGTTCTCTAAGCTCATGACAGAGAAATTTGAAATGAGCATGATGGGAAATCTGAATTTCTTACAAGTTAAACAAATGAGAGATGAAATTTTCATCAATCAATCTAAGTATACTCAAGAGCTGATCAAAAGATTTGGAATGGATAGCTCTGTTGATGTAATTTTCATAACAGGGATTATGTGGCTATAATAACAACGATTACACCAACAATATGCTAAAATAGATGAACATGTGAGGTTTTATGAGTAAGCATGTAGGTCGTTTATATAAGCTCGTTGTTCGAGCAGAACTTCGTTAGGGTAAAAATTTCATTCCTTATTCGAATGAATTTGATTACATTATATAGGAAATACAAGCTGCTGGATCGTCACCAGCCTGCTTCATCATAAGCTGCTGATCAGCAGCCTGCTTCACTAGAAGCTGCTGAACAACTACCTGCTTCACTATAAGCTACTGACACGTCACCAGCTTAACAACTGTTGTCTCGTCAGAGCATTCTTTGATCTGGTTCTTTCTTCATGCTTGTTCAATTCTCTTGGACACGTCAACCCGGACTTGATTAATTACTTCCTTAAGCACGCACGTCGATTATTTCATTAACAGTTACCCCCTAGCCTGATGTTTGTTTGAATTTTTGGATGAATAACGAGCATCAGGCTATTCGTAATATTTCTCCAGTGCAAGGAACTAGATTGAGCTTGAATTGATCTGTCTTCAGCGTTGTTGGTTTCATTGTGCTTGTATTTCCTTGTATTCATGCATAGATGCATCATATGTGGCTTCGCAGGATTCTATAACCATGTTACGAATACATAGAAGGACGCTGCAGGCCTCATTAAAAACCTAGCCGTAAACCACCCTTGTGGATAAACCGGTCGTAGGGAAAAAAGAGTACCATGCAACCCTTCCAGATACTCGTAGGCTATTTGAATGCCTGTGTTCGTTGCTCCATTCGTGTGGGTTGAGTGAGCACTAACTTCTTGTGTTTCTTTATACCTGCAAGTAGATGCATTTGAAAAACAGTTTGCACCTTTTCGACCTTTCTGGAGATCCTTTGTGCCATGTTATTGCTGGAATATTCAATGTATGGTTTCTTAGCGAGCGCTTTCGCTTGGTTGTTTTGCGACATTCATTATGGTATCGTGCCCTGCTTCTTTAATACTGATGGATGAAATTTAGTCAGCTGAGATGTCATCATTCACTCCAGTTGAAGGATAAATTACTCCTATTGCTGGTGAATGTGCCCCCAACTGTTTAGGCTTGTTTGCTTTAGCATTCTTGCATTGTTTGTCTGATGTCCTAAGTGTTTTAGACATCAGCTTTGCTTCTTTCTGCGGCTCCCTTTATTCTTCTGATCAGGATACTTTTGTTGTTCTTGTTTTATTTTTAATGAAATCTAATGAAATGCTAATTGTGTCTAATCGTTATATCGTCATTCGCATCTGTCGGGCCATTTAATTCGCTTCGTTTTTCTTTTTTAGCATTTACAAATAGCTTTTTCAGCTGTAACGAAAAAGGTGCTCGTGTGGAATTGCGGCATCAGGAAGCGTTCATTACGTTCGTGGGAGCGTGTTCCTCGTCCCTTTGGCGTGCATGAATCGTTGTCCCGGTATTCCAGGGTGAATTCATTTTGCTATCCTTTGGTGTGTGTATAACATCCTTTCAATGAGAGTTCGAAGCATCACTCTAGTCCCTGTGTGAATGGTCTTTCGGGGCATCACGCTCGATTCTTGTATGGAGTTGTTAGGTGTTTAACACCATAACATTTCGACCTAAGAAGAGTGTACGACATGCTATAGCTCTTGTGTGTAGGACATATTGGTATTGGAAATACCATTTTGTCACTTTACAAAGAGCTTGCTCGGCAAGCAGAGCTGTGGCTCTACTCGGAGCGCATTAACCCTCTGCAGCCACGTAGTATTTTGGTAATTTTAATTAGACTGTAACCCTTTAAAAAGGCTGTCTATAGCATTTATTATCGATTCTGTGTAACAAAATGTACATTATACATCCTTTATTGATAAAACTTCTTCAAACGAGCAGCATTCCATGTGTATGAAGATGGTACCCTGTCCAGGTCTTCCAATTCGCAAGTTCCATTTGACCAGCTTCGCGAAACACGAAATGGTCCTTCCCATCCAGATCCAAGGGTTCCAGGCGGACTAGATAAGATTTTTCGCAACACCAGATCTACTTCCTGGAAACTACTCATTTTGACTCGCGAATTGTAATACCGAGTGCCATATTATTTGTATGCTGCATTGTGCATTTCTGCCGCCGCTCGTCTCTCTTCTAGAAAATCTCTCTCGATTGCAACGGCTTCATCATTTTCATTTTTGTCGTACATAGAAACTCGCCATGTTGGATTCTGTAATTCAACTGGTACCATTGCTTCAACACCGTAGGCCATTGAGAATGAGTTTTCGCCTGTACTTGTTCTGAATGACGTGCGGTATGACCACAATACCTCCGGGAGTTTTTCCGACCAGCTTCCTTTCTTTTCTGTCAAATGTAGCTTTAACGTCCGCTTGAAAATTTTGTTGATAGCTTCAACTTGACCGTTGGACTGCGGATGATATGGGGTTGTGTAATACTTTTTAATTCCCCAAGTATTTCATAACTCTCAGACTTTCTTTCCGTCGAATTGTGGTCCGTTGTCTGTTACTATTGATCGAGGTAAGCTGAATCTACAAATAAGGTTCTTCCAGATAAAATTAATCATTTTTCTTGGGTGACTGTTACAAGTGACTCGGCTTCAGCCCATTTAGTGAAATAATCCACGGCAACCACTGCGAACCTCAACAGCTAATGCAAGCCTGAGCCCAACTATCAATGCTTCGTATTCTGCTTCATTATTAGTTGCCAGGAAAGCAAACCGAATTGCTGATGTGAACACATGTCATTTAGGGCTTATCAAGACCACTCCTGCCCCTGACGCCAGGTTGGTAGATGAACCATATACGTACAAGTGCCACGGGTGTTCATAATCCCTTGTCACTTCTAGTGGATAAGTTAACTCTACAATGAAATCGGCCAGAGCTTGTCCCTTGATTGCAGTTCTTGTTGCGTATGTAATACTAAATTGGCTGATTTCAAGTGACCACTTTTGCAATCTTCCTGCTGTATCAGTGCGATGTTGAATCTGCTTGAGCGGGAATGTTATGAGTACCTCCACCTGATGATCGTAGAAGTACGGCCGTAACTTACGTGTGCTCATGACCAATGCATACACGAGTTTCTCCATCGGAGAATACCGGATCTCGGCTTCATGTAGAGCTTGACTGACGTAGTATATTGGGGAGTGGAATTTGCCTTCAGTACGTACTAGCACCGAACTTATTGCTACCTCTGATTCTGAGAGGTAGAGGAATAGTTTTTCACCAGGTACTGGCTTGGATAGAATTTGTGTGTTGCCCAGATATTCTTTGATTTGTTCAAGTGCTATCTGGCAATATTTTGTCCACACAAAATCAACCTTTTTCTTCTTCATGGTCTCAAAGATCGGTCGACACTTATCTCCAGAATGTGAGATAAAGCGATTCAGTGCGACTAAACATCCTGTAAGGCGTTGAACTCTTCGGACTAAATCAGGAGGCTTCATGTCGATAATGGCTTTGACTTTGGTTGGATTCACCTCAATTCCGCGTTGACTAACCAGATGTCCCAGGAACTTTCCGGAATGAATTCCAAAGCTGCTTTTCTTCGGGTTAAGTTTCTTGTTATAGGCGCAGAGTATCTGGAATGTTTGAGAGAGGTGTTCAAGATGGTCTTCCTTGTTTAAGCTTTTTACAACGATATTGTCCACGTAGACTTTGACTGACTGGCCGATATGTTCGTCAAACATCTTCTTCACCAATCTCTGGTAGGTGGCTCCAGCGTTGATCAAGCCAAACGGCATCCTATCCCAAAAATAGAGGTTTTTGTTGGTGTAGAATGCAGTATGCTCCTGATCGTCAGGATGTAGGGCAATCTGGTGATATCCCACAAAAGCGTCCATGAAGGTCATCGGTTCATGTCCTGCAGTGTTATCGACCAGATGATCTATGTGTGGGAGTGGAAAGTAGTCCTTCGGACATGCGTAATTCATGTCAGTGAAGTCGATACAAAGCCTCCATGTGCCATTAGGTTTACGAACAAGGACAGGGTTCGCAACCCATTGTGGGCACAATGCTTCATGTATCAACTTATTATCCAGCAATTTCTTGACCTCCACTGTTAGTGCCTCGTACTTTTCAGGACCAAACTTTCATCTTTTTTGGCGAATTGGCCTATGTGTTGGACCAATATTAAGTCGATGACTGGAATGTTCAGTGGGAATGCCCGTCATATCGGAATGAGACCATGCAAAAATGTCTAGATTATTTTTCAGAAAATCAATCATTCTTGATCTGAATGGTTCATGTAGTTCAGATCCGATGAAGAGTTCTAGGTCTTCTTTGTCTGGATAAGCTTTGATAGGTGTTAACTCTTCCATTGGTGTAGCGCATTTTCGCTTTTCTTTCCACCTTGGATCTAGAACGGATCCGTCAATGTTTAGTTCGTCTTCAATCTCCATCGGTTCACAGTCGAGACTAGGTTCGAAATCTTGGCTGTGAAGGCATTCGTCTGGGCGTTCGCCTTTGAAATGCCTTTTAGGCTCTGATTCTGCTAGGACTGGTACAGTGGGATTGTGTATGCTCTCTGGTACGTGTTCTAGGTTATCGACCTCCATTGGTTCTGCATCAACCTGGGAAGTGATTAGTCATAATTGCATCTTTTAGCATCCATTTCTATATGGTTTTGATGAGTTTATATTCACATTTGACCCTAATATGGTATAAATTGTGCTATTGACCCTTTGTTGGCAAGAAAGTGTGCTTTGTAGGTGAAAACGAGCAAAAATGAGGAATTCCCGACTATTGGAAAGGAGATGATGGAATCCGAGCTCATGCAGAAGTTTCTTATACTTAATTGAAGACCCTAGGAAGCTTAGACGAGCCATGGGATCAAATATGAAAAAGTCAAAAATCGGACATCGGCGAATACACTACGACCGAGCGCCCGTAGTCCAGCGTCCGAGCGGATTTTACCTGGAAGCCTGAATCGCCACCGCTCGGTCAACCAGCCACCACCGCTCGGTCAACCAGCCACCACCGCTCGGTCACAAGCCATGAATCGTGTCCGAGCGCCGAGTCCGGGTTGAGTAATTTTGAGGGCAATTATGTCCTTTCGTGCGTTTAATGAGTGATATAATGGTCCAAGCCTAAGGGGTACTATAAATACTTGATACTTCAGACTTCTTAGATAATTCTACACATCATCATTCACTTTCTAGATTCTTAGAAGTTAGGGGAAGTTACTAGTTGAGTTTATTAGATTTTTTCACACGATTTCTTCAATTCCTTTTGATCTACCACACATATCGTTAATGTGTTTGTTCCTGCACTCTCACCACATCAAGAGCTTCGTTTTGACAGATTGAATTGTCATTTCTATTGGCGGATCATTTAGTAGATTTTCAAGGTAGTGAGTATCTTTACCATTTCTCTTGTAATAGGTAAGACATTGCAATTTCTCTTTAATTTCATTGTTATGATGATTGTAGGTAGCTTAATTGTTCATTTGTTATCCAAATTAGCAATGGGCTAATACTCTATTGCATTGGTGTATGATTCCTATGGAGTAATATGGTGTTATTGTTGATCTTATGAATGTTATGAGATGTTGGATGATTGATTCTCTACCTTTGTGATATGTATGAATACTTGGCATGTTTAATTGATTGATAGGGCCATTAAGGAAGTAGCAAGATAAGAGAATTGAGCTATTTTCCTTAATATTCTTATTATAGGACCATGCATGCACTACAGGAAATCACACATTCCGTGACGAAATTTTGTGTGACGATACAAAATTCGTCACAATATGTTACCTACAAGTGACAAATTTAATTTTCGTCACCAAAATATGAGAATTCGTGACGAAATTTCTTTTTGTCGCCACTGGTGTTTTTTTTCGTTACTAATTCGAAATTTTCATGACAAAAACAAGAAATTCGTCAAAATAAACTTTGGTGACGATATTCATAATATTTAGTGACGATATTCAACGTCATGAAAAATAGTATTATTGTGACAACTATACGTTTTGTCATTAATTATTCAAAAGAATTGGTGACGCACTTATTTCGTCACACTATTAATTGGTGACGATTGTCATTGTAATTAGTGACGATCATAGTTGTCATATAATATATAATATTAATGACAATTTTATGTTTTGTCGCTAATTGTTCATAGTAATTAGTGACATATTCTTTCGTCACCAA
>JAPKLY010004172.1:0-11641 GCA_026898435.1 Prunella vulgaris
CCTAGCTTGCAACGGGTAATTCTGGAGATAAAATATTTTTTTTTGTCCCATAACTTATTAAGGGTTAAAATTTTTGACCCTTCAATTTTGATCGAACAACTCTTTGGTTTTCTCCAATTTTAGTCCAATTTTTTTTAAAAAAGTGTAAATAATATTATTTTTTGCCACGCTTGATACTTGTAGTGGTTGAATTTGAGATTGTCCGGTACTCTTACTAACATGGATATCAAACAATCATTTTTTTTCATTTTTTATATTATTGAAACACTAATAAAAATTAATTAAATTGGACATTCCTAAATCTTACAGAAGGTTCTACAACATTGGACATGCCTAAATCTTACAGAACCAATATCAAAGTATGTATTTTATGTGGATCAAATTTAAAATAAAGACAAATTATAATACTTACAAATCTTTAATCCCATTTTTTAATTATCCTGAGACCATTAGGTTTGGGACAAAACTATTTTTAACTCTTAACATTAATGACAAACTTTGACAATAAACTTTAACTCACCTAAATTTAATTTTGAGAAATCAGATCCACTAAATTCATTTACACAAAATTATTTACTCCCTCTGTCTCCTTATAATTAGTTGCTCATTATTTTTTGACACTAATATTAAGAAGGATATAAAAATATTGATATAGTACATGTGATGTGATGAAAAAAGTAAAAAAGTAATGGGAATAATGTAAAAAGTATTGAAAATAATAATAAAGAAGTATAGTTTCCTAAAAAGTAAAAAAACAAATGAACAACATATAGTGGAATGGAACTGACAAAAATGACAAAATGAACAATTTATAGTAGGACGGAGGGAGTATTAAATTATCATTAATTAATAAAATGCTACATCAACTTCTATCGACAGAACGACTGTGTTGATGATACAAACAATGTGAGAGATCATATCATTTAGGATATGTTTGTTTTGGAACTAGCACAGATGGAAGCAGGACTTTGCGATCACGTCTCTACACGAGTTTGAGATGTAACATCTGGATTCCACATCCCAAACTCAATCCACACCTAAAAATACATATTAAACCTATTATTACTCTTTCCAACACAGCACTCATAAAATACCTATTATACCTATAAAATCAATAATTATCACACTTTGATTTGACATAAAGTAACATCCTACCCTACTAAAATTCCAAAACAAACACACACTTTTACTATTCATCATGGTTTTCACATCTCAGAATTTCAAAGTCATGACTTCCCACGACCCCCTTAATCCCAAAACAAACGTACCCTTAATTATCTTGATAAGATCGGATCATATCAGATCTTATTTCTGCATGCGTTGGCCCGCAGCATGATGGCAGAATATGGTCGCATCATATCAATGTCTTCATTAAAGACGCAGAGACCACATCCCATTTAATTTCAAAACAAATCCATCAGTTGAGAGTTGCAATCATTCAGAATATTGTCCTATTCAACCATTAAAATCCAACAAGTGGTCCATCTTAAGAAAGATATAAGTTAGAATATACTCACTCTATTCATGATAAATGAACCAATTTTATTGTGCACGGTTATTAAGAAAGTAAATATGATATGTAAAAATGAGTGTTTGTTTCAAAAATTTTAATGATAATGAGAATAAAATTTTATTGTCATTTTTTACTCTTATATATGTTGAATGAAAGTTTGTATTCTTGGTGATTGAATCATTAGTGTTGTGCTTCAATTTTGGAAAAATTTGACAGAAAAAAAAGGTTGATTGATTGATGAGGATGATTATATATGAGATGGAGTAATGATTCACTACTACAAAAACTACTTTGCATAGCTCTCCTTATGATGCTCATTAGCAAATGAGCTCTCTAAGTGCTCACTTAGAGAGCTCATTTGCTATTGAGCTTTCTAAGTAAATATGAAATTAATAAAAAAAAAAAAAAAGCTTATAAAGCGGTTATAAACCGCTGCACAAAAAAAAAAACAAAATTTAACAGCTTAGAATGCGGTTTAGAAGAGCTATAAAGCATTAAAGCGGTTCAAAACCGCTATGAGTTGCAGCGGTTAAGAACCGCTATGGGCTTTAAGCCCAAGCCCAATTTTTAATTCCATTATTTTTTAACCTAAAGGTTGGCTCTCTTTTTTAATTCATTCCAACGTCACTTCCTTTTCATTCGGCAAAGACAACCTTCCCTCAAAATCCCTTGATTTACAGATGGACATGGAATACTTCTCCCCATCCATGGACAAGGAATACTTCTCCCCATTCGCTGCGAAGAACGCCGCCGCTGCGAAGGACGCGCCGCTGCTAAGGCCGCCGCCGCTGCTGAAGGCCGCCGATCTCCGCCGCTGCTGAAGGCCGCCGATCTCCACCGCTGCTGAAAAGCGCCGCCGCCGCTGATCTCCGCCGATCTCAGTCGCTGAAGGCCGCACGTCTGGAAACGGGCGTAAATCTAAACCGCACGTTTGAAATAGGTAATTTTAGTGAAAGAACCATTATTAATATGTAGTAGAAGATCTGTATATTAAAGATCCAGAAAATTATTTCTATATCACACCTTCCTCTTCTCTTTCTTCGTTTGTTGATTTGTGTGCAGATATCATATTAAAGATATGTATATTAAATTGTTTAATATACAGATAGCATATTTAATTATTAAATATACCTTTTAACATATTTGTTATTATTTTTATTAAATTAAAGTTAATATACATTTTATTATCTCTTCTCTTCTCTTTTTATATCATATTCCTTTGTTGATTTGTTGATCTGTATATTAAAGATCTGTATATTAAATTGTTCTTCTCTTTCTTCATCTCACAGGCTCAATTTTTATTTGTCTTGCATTTGTCTCTGCAAGTAGTTGTTAATATCAAGGCCAAGAACATTATATATTTTTTAGTATTGTTAATCAAAGAATTATGTTTTTCAGTTTTGATTTCTTTTGATTTTCTTGTTAATTTCAGCTTCTATTTTTTCTTATTTATAGCCCAGAAAATAATTAAAATATATTACTGCCTATAGTTGTTGAGGAAGGAAAATGGATCAAAAGAAATATATATATTTAAAAAAAAAAAATGACCTTAGAGAGCGGTTATAAACCGCCCTCTAGGTTAAATATTAAAAATTCGGAAGCCACTTACAGAGCGGTTCTTAACCGCATTCTAAGCAAATTTTTAAAGCGGTCCTGTAACCGCTTTCTAAGCTCGTCTTAGCTTAGATAGCTTTCACTTGGAGAACTCATTTAACCACTTTCTAAGTGGAATTTCGTGAGCTCTCCAAACCTTTTTCTGTAGTAGTGATTACTTTATTTAGGAGGAAAAATAATGTTGTGTACCCATTACCTACTATATATCCTCATTCTCATTATTATTGAAGAATTTTCATATCAAGCGTCGCCTGAGTATATTAGTGTAGATATATATGATGTATAAAAATAAGTGTATTAGTGTGATATGATGTGTAAAAGTAAGTTTATTAGTATGATGAGATGTGTAAAAGAAAGTGTACTAGAATAAAATATGAATATAATGATTATAATTGTTTCTATTAATTTTAGGAAAATGAACTATACATTGTGAATGATGGGTGTCGAATCCAACAAATAATAAAAACCTGCTTAATCAAGTATGAACTGCGATAGTGGTAAGTAAGATCGTTTCCACAGAGATTGGTAAATAGATTTATCCTTCGAATATTTACATATTTACAATATTAAACATTAAGATGGGGGATTTTGAGTTTATGGTTAAACTAAACTAAAACAAACAAGTAAATTAAAAGAATTGAATTCAGTGAAGATAATATCTAACCATAAATAACTTTAGAATCAGTTCCAAAAAAATCGATCATCGATGCAAAGATTGTTCTTCCACTCTAATACTAAATTGGTTATAATTGTTGGTACCACCTAACAACCTAATCTTTTCTTACCTTTTCGATAATAAGGATACCATCTCTTATTATTTCTCTAACCAATGAACAACCACCTATATACCATCGTAGAATTTAATTCACCAGCAGCATTAATAACTAGAAAGACCCAATTCTAGCCAACAAATGCACATTTAGGTTCATTTAGACTAGATCATATACCTCCACAACAATAATCAAAACCCTGGATTGAATCAATTATGTCATTCGCCACAAATATTAGAACAATTAAACAATTATGGATTTAACGTTCTAATTGGCAATCACCATTTTCACGAATTGAACAACTGGCCAAATTAAACAACTCGCCAAATGATGTAATCAAATACAGAAGATATATGAATAATATAGAGTAAAAGATAATGAAAACTAATTAGATCTCACATTGTGTAGAATCAAATCTCCATTCATCAATGGTTAGAAGTATAAATATTCTCCACTCTCTCAAAGTTGAGAGAGAGTGTGTGTGTCAAGAGAGATAGGTGATAATTCGATTCTATAAAATATAGATAGATGATAAAAATGATGGAGAGTTTCATCCGTCTTTTTAATCCATTCTCAATGAATCCCTCCAAAAACTAAAACTAACTAATTCAAATTTAAAATAAAAACTAACTTGTTTAACTTAAATAATCTAAATTATATAATATAATAGTAGTAGAATGTTTGAGACTCCAAGATACTAGAAATAATTAATCTTGAGTCTTGGAGTAGAAATTTGAGAGCGACAAATGAAAATTCCCGATTGCACCTTAGGCGTGTCCACGCCTAATGAGAAAAGTGCTCCTGATCTTTTTTAGAGTCTGGCTACGAACTAAGGCTTGCCCACGTCTTATGCTGTCTTCAATAAATTCCAATTCTTTTGGAGATTCAACTCAACCTCTTCATAAATCACTCCAAATGGCCTCGAACATAAATTGAATCTTTATTTTACCTACAAAATATGAAACCTAATTAAAACACACACTTAAAGATTAATTGATAGCTAAAAGATGAGGAAAATATGACAATAAATATGTACTTTATGCAATCTTTCAATGAAGAACCATATAAAGCAACGTGGACTATATATTTTGGACGGATGGAGTAATTAAATGTTACTTCAAGAAATTAACTCATACTTGAGATGGTCAAAATTAATCGATTAATAAAAATAAAAATAAAAATCAAATCGAGTTAGCAGATAGCTGGAGAGATGATCAGTATCACAATAATTTGTCCATGTGAAACATATGCCAGATATATTCTCATTTAGCTAGGCCATCACGGTTATATGAGAATATATTTTTAAATGAATTTATAATTTAATTATTTTTAAACGAAACAAAATTGATTTTTAAATACGAAACATATATATGCCAGATATATTCTCATAACAAAATAGATTTTCAAATAATTTTGTACAATTAAAAGTGAGTAAAATTATCTTGAGAAGGAAGTTAGAATCCAGGGCATGGCTCTTAGTTGGTTGATGATCATAGCGAGCCTAGTATTGTTAGTGTTGCAAGGCAACAAGGTGCGGTCACAAGGCATCATTCCTTCGATTTCACGACATACCCCACGAGGATGCATAAGTCTCACAAGTGTCCAGGAGAAGAGATTATTTTACATAGCCGGATATTTGTTTTTCTGGAATGTAAAGACGTGTACAGAAGAGAAATATATTGCAATTTTAATAAATTGGAAATTAAACAAACTGAAGCAAAAGAAACCGAGTCAAGGTATGAATCTTTTCTCGCAAGATAAAATACGTCCTAGCCAGTGCATACAGAATAAACGAAATTGTTTCCAAAGGTAAAACGGTTTTGACGTCTCTATGTTAGGAGCACTTCTAAAGATAGAGGAAAGACAAACAACTGAAGCTTTGAACTGAATGCGGGGGGGGGGGGGGGGGGGGGGAGGAGAGAGAAACAAATTGTTTGAATTTTTGTAACTTTAGAATGAATGCAGAACTCTCCTATTTATAGATATAAATTTACCACTCTATTAGTATTAATATAATATCCGGAGGGAATATTCCCACGATCTTCGTGGCTGTTATGACTGTGTCAAATGCGGAACTAACGGAGGCAGCAGAGTCCATGACTCTGGACTGCTCTGGAACCTTTCAGATGCTGACGTGGAGATGATTTGACGATTAGAATCAAATATCTTAAAGGGTCATTAACTTGGCAAAGATTCAGATTGGATCTTATCCGGATTGTTGACGTGGAGCATCCAAGAATCTGCATTAGATCTGTGGATTGCAGACATGCATGGAGCTTTTTCGGATCGCTGATGTAGACGATCCGTAGGTATTTTGAAGTCACCGAATTGGGTCGACCCACCAAACTCGTATCTTTGGGTCTCTAAAAAGATAGGGAGAGGACCAAAGGGCCACTAAAGACCACATAAAGACCAATTGCCAAGATCCAAGTCCAAAAATCCGGACCTGGCGCGCGCTTGTGGCTTATGGGAAAGATCCCTAAACCATATTTAAATACCATCCTGAAACTCTTATTTATATATAGTAAACTTCTTTACTCTCTTTTCAATGTGAGACAAATTAAAAACTTCTTATTTTAATTTATTCCCACATAATATTCCTCCACATCAGTGTTAATGTTCCACTTTAGAAATTAATTTCTCACCCACCATAATTCGATTTTGAGAATGAAAAATACCACAACGATCAATTCTGCTAGTAGGACACATCGATTATACGTATTTTCATTGAGATTACTATTTTGTCCTCTATTAAATTGGTTAAACTACAGCATTTAATACACTTTCAAAATCAAATTCCAACAATTGTAGCCATACACCGTCGGGTACACCAGCGACTTGGTGCACGCAGTGCCTTGAACTAGTCCTCCTTAGTGTATACCGAATAAACAGTGCAGACAAAACTTAGTTTCGACTTCGTTTGTTCTCATGTTTTTGTCTTTTTTGGCCATTGATGCCCTTTGAATTCGTAAATATTTGGTCGAAGCGGCCTCACTTCTCATTTATATAGGTGATCTTTATTTTAGTATCCCGTCATACTCTATCTCTTTGGAATCATTAAAAGTTTTAAAAACTTTTCCTACATGTTACGGGTCTCAACACTTGATCTTGTGCTGTCAGGAATGATCATATTTCTCAAGTGTTTTCTTTACAACCTTCACTGTTTCGTTTTCCCATTGAACTAGGTTCTTGGGATCTCTAGTTATCATGGTTGGGATACCATTGTGTTAGTTTTCTTTGTGGGTTTCAGACTCATTCCTTCTATCAGCTTATTCATCTGATCTCGATGTATACTCTTCGTGAGTGGATCGGCAATGTTATCCTTTGACTTCACATAGTCAAATGATATCACATCAGTTGATATCAAATATTTAAGAGAATTGTGTATACGATGTATGTATCTAGATTTTTCATTATACATAATGTTCAAAGCTCTACCAATAGCAGCTTGACAGTTACATTGTATCATGACAGATGGTACTGGTTTGTTCCAACATGGA
This sequence comes from Prunella vulgaris, assembly GCA_026898435.1. NCBI lineage: Eukaryota > Viridiplantae > Streptophyta > Magnoliopsida > Lamiales > Lamiaceae > Prunella > Prunella vulgaris. The sequence goes on from JAPKLY010004172.1 coordinate 7,398, forward strand.
ATATCTTCTAGAAAATTACGAAGTCACTCGACCTCTTCACCAGCTTGATCTAAATCGATGAATTTTGATTCCACAGTACGGGCTATACAAGTCTGTTTTGTAGACTTCCAAGAAATAACTGCTCCTCCAATAGTGAATATATATCCATTAGTTGAAAAAGAGCATTTTGTGTCGGATATCCAATTTGCAAGATGCATTGTATAATGGAGCCTAAAATCAAGGGTATATTTTAAATATCATAAGTCCCTTCCCATGCTCAGCTTCTGGATTACGTGAATCTATATTGACTCACATTTTTTAGATAAATTTATCAAATTAATTTATTTTTATTTGTAATATATATAATATTTCACCGGAAGATCAATCTTGTTAACATACAAACAGAATTGAGATAAGCACTTTTTATTCAACAATTAACATATACAGGTAGACACTTGTTCATATATCATTTAATCATGAGAAATCATGCACGATTCAACACTACAAAAAATGGCAAATTTAAAGAGGGGTTTAAAGAGGGATTTAAAGAGGGTTTAGGGTGTAAAGAGGGATTTAAAGAGGGGATGTGGCCCTCGCCAGTTCACTGCTCGCCAAGGGAACCCTCGCCTCACCCCTCGTTAATTGGCGAGGGTTTTAAACCGTCGCAAAATGGAGAGGGTTTGGTGCTCGCTATTTGGCGAGGGATTTTTGCTCGGTGTTTTGGCGAGGGCTGGTGCTCGTGAAGTAGCGAGGGATCGAACCCTCGCAGATCTTAGCGAGGGAGAAGCCGTCGTGGAATTTGGCGAGAGATAAGCCGTCGCAAAATGGCGAGAGCCTGCGCCGTCGCAAATTTGGCGAGGGTTCGCCCTTGCGAATTTCAAATATTGAAAAAAATATTATTTTCGCGGGTCTGACCCGCGGACCGACCCTACCCGAGTCTGACCCGCGGGCGACCCGCGAAAGCTGTAGCATTTTTGCGTGAGAGGGGGGTTTCGAACCGGTGACCTCCCTTATGAATGTTGAGTGTCTTGCCATTTGGGCATGTAGTATTTATTGTTCCATAATTCATTTAAAATATATATATATACAATATATATTTTTTATTTTAACTAATTGTTATATATTTACTTTATTATTATTATATTATGTAATTATACTAATCTAAAATTATATATTTTAATTATGTAATACTTATATTTAGTTATAATAAAATTAACATATATATAAAATTATATATTTGTAAATATTAATTAATTCAAATCATTATAAACATTAATGTAAAATAATTATATTCATATGATAAATATTCATTCTACCCGTACTTTTAAATTTTAACAAATATAGCCTAATCATCCACCATCATTAACAAATATTAGTGCTTAATCTTCCACGTCATTTCACTTATGAAACTATTACACACAAAATTGATCTCTATCTAAATTTGTCCTAATTTAATCAAAACTTCATTTCAATTATGAAATTCATGATTTTGGTCTTGAATCTAATTAAAATAGAAATCATGAAAAAAAATATTAGTGTCTAATCATCCATTATCATTAACAAATATTAGTACATAATCATCCACCAACATACGTCCACAAAGTCAAATAATTCAAAATAGTCAAAGTTCAAAATATATAATTCAAAGCATACACATCAAATACGAATCAACGTCTAGGTCCCTTCCCATGTCTACGGTGTCCTTGAGAGTCATGCTGTGAATTAGAATCACGTCTACGTCTACCTTGAGAGTCCTGTGGTGAGTGAGAATCATGCGGTGAGTGAGCATCATCGGGTTGATTGTCGGTGGGACGCTGCTGATCCTGCATATATTTCATTAATTGTTCCTGCAGTTGTGCTTGCACTTGTCTCTGCCACTCCTGACGCTCCGCCAACTCCTGTGCCCTCATCTCAGCTACTTTTGTAGCTACTCTCTCATCCACAGTTCTATTGAAGCGCTCCATATCAACATCACTATAAGCTCCGATGTGCGTACCAGCTGATGTCCCACCGGGCCCAGAAACAATGCGCCTCGACTTGCCTAGCTGTCCCAATCCACGTATGCGACCGTGCTTTTTTCCAACTTTCTTCACGTATAGCTGAGACAAGTCTGGAGGCTCCAATTGATCTTCTCCGGCCTCTTCATTCTGGGTGGTCATTTCCTGTGCTTCATTCTGTACTTCTTGCTGCACAAGATTTTTTTATGTAATGTATTATAATGTACAAGATTTATATAAAATAAAATAATGTAATGTATAATGAAAAATCTTACCAAAGTCTGAGATATGTGGCCATAAGTATAACCATCTGGCCCATAATAGTGGAAGTGCTCCACTATTTCCCACTCAGTAGCTGGCCGTCCCATTTTATTCTCCTATGTATTTTTTTAAAGATTATAATTAACTAAAACATGGTATGATCATAATTAAAAATTATAATTAAAAAAATTACTTACAATTTCCAAAGCAACCTGGGCTGCTCCACGGGAACCACCCTTATGGCGAGAGATGCCAGTACCTGGGCCTCCCGGCTCCGACAGATGATTCTTTCGACATTGTTCAGACCTTGCCTTCACATCCTCCCTCTCCCAATACGCGACCAGTGCCTTCCAAATGGCAGAATCCCACGATGGTTTTTTCCGTTTCAACTTCCACCTTGTTTGCGCCCTATTCAGCATGTCCACATAGCGTTCGGCGGCCCTTCGAACAAAATGCTCGTAGACAAGCTGTGAGGGTACAGTGGAAGGATCCCACGTAGTCTCCTTCTGTAGTACAAATTGAACATTATTAAATGTACTTAACTCAATTACTTAAATGTACAAAATAAATATTATTAAATGTACATACCATGAACATGTCCCACCACTCCCTCAACCGTTGTGGGCTTACCAACTTGAAAGTATAAGCGCCATACTCCATGTGACTGTACATGATGCGTGTACATAACCTGGACACATCTTGTGAGGGCATCAACCTGAAAAAATAAGTAATACCTAGTAAAATTACAAACAATATATGTATATAATTCAACAATTATGAATTCAACGTACGTGCCCTTGTAGAAGGATAACTCTATGCGCTCTCCAATATGTGCATCAGACACATCCTCGGACTCAGAGTCCGTATAATCATTCTGCATCAAACGCATCCGTGGCCGGAATAGTGGGCACTGGAACAGACGGTGGACGAGTGGAAGGCGATGGACGAGTAGAAGACGATGGACGACTAGAAGACGGTTGTCGACCACGTCCCCGACCCCTTCCTCCATCTGTACTACGATCAGACCCACTCATCTGTGACATTAATTAAACAATTCTCATTAATAACGTGTATAACCGCCACAAGTATACATAATTAACAAATATAACCATAAAGTAGAACATAACAAGTCTAATAAACCATAAAGTAGAACATTAACAAATATACCCATTAACAAATATAACCATAAACTATAAACATAACAAGTAGAACAACAAGTCTCATTAATATACTATAAAACAAGTCTCATTCATCCTCATCATCATCATCATCGTCCTCCTCCTCATCTTCTTCTTCTTCTTCGACCATTTCTTCTTCTTCTTCTTCGACCACTTCATCTTCTTCTTCTACTTCATCAATGTCCATCAGTGCACCATGGATATCAGTAAATATAACAGTGTCATCATCCATTTGCACATTCATTTGAGTCTCTATATGTTCTTCCTGGAAAGGGGGAAGCTCTTGTCCATCTTCTTTATCAGTTACCACAAAAGTTCTCGATTTAATTTTGCAAACTGCGAGCCAATCATGGCTATGTACTCCTGGGTATTTGCAATAATAAACCTGAGAAGCTTGACTTGCTAATACAAAAGGATCGTAACGCCCATATCTTTCCCTCCTATTTACATCTACAAGATTGTAATTAGGATGAACTCTTGTTCCACTTGGCACAGACGGATCAAACCACTCACACTTAAAGAGAACCACTTTTGACTCTAGAAGCCCAGCATATTCCAATTGCACTACTTCATCGAGTATGCTATAGAAATCGTTCTCATCAGAATCGTAGTTTTGTCCCTTGATACAAACTCCAGAGTTTGTAGTTGCCTTAGAAGCACCATAAGCTCGTGTGTGAAATTTAAAACCGTTCACATAATACCCAGGGTATGTGATGACAGAAGTCACAGGACCGCTAGATATGTTGCGAATAAGACGATTACGAACACGATTTATTTTCACCTATACAAATAAACTATATTAAAATACGAATAAACTATACATAAATAT
>JAPKLY010004174.1:0-15551 GCA_026898435.1 Prunella vulgaris
AAAAATATGCATATTTTTTATCGATAGATATTTTTATCTTTCAAATCAAATATCAAATTTAATTGCTTGTGATACTTCTTATACTACGTGTTTCTGTTACATTATAAATAAATATAGATAATTTTGTGAATACGCATATAAATCTATATTTCTTTATTTTTATAATATATCATTATATTTGGGACGTTGATATAAAAAAAAGCATAAATAGTTATGGAATAAATTAGTTTAAAGAAGGAGTAGTTTTGAAACGTGTACAGATAGATTTAAAAGAGCATCGTTATCTTATCGGCATGGGGACTGAGATCGCGTGAAGCGACGCGATTTCAGATGGACGTGGCGAGTCGTATGGTTATGTCCCCACGTTTGGGATTTCATTTTCTTTTTTCTTAAAAAGATTTGGGATTAATATTGCGCCATGTGGAGGAGGCTGCGTTTTCAAACACAAAAGAAATAGGAGAATGTGTCTGTGGTTGTGCGCGTGAGTGACACGAACATGTATTTTCTCTCTCTTGAATCTTTTTGGCCACGAGCTTGTGCCTTCCAGGGGCTGGTCTTGTATATTTTGTCTTCGTTTTTGCTCAATTATTATTTATTACATTTAATTCAAATGATGGGACTGAATAATTTTATTCTCCGAGTAAGTCTCTTGTGCACCAATTATACGGTGTAACTTAAGTTTATTTTTAAAAAATTATACAATTTATTACTGAAAAACTGAACAAATTATTACTGAAAAATTATACAAATATGCATATATTTGTTTATTTTTTTTATTTTAATATCAAAATATTATCAAAAGTTACACATTATTAGTTTTAATATAAAAACAATTTTTGCATTTAATATATATATTTACTTTTTAAAACTCGATTAATATGTGTGCGTATATAAATAATTGAATGATTATAATGCATATACATATTATATATCAATTGATTAGTGCAATTAATATAAATTAGTTATATAATACTAACGTTTAAATCTACATTATTAATTGAATAATTTTTAATTAAATATATTCTTATTTGAAAAAAATGTGATATTTTTAAAATTTTAAAATGATAAAAATCAGATAGATTTAATATTTTTAACTTTAAATTTTTAATTTTTTATATATAATTAATCTATATTTTAGTTATAATATGATAATTGATAAAAAAAATTATTTATTAATGTTTCTGTTGATAGAATTTACTAATGGTGTTTGTTATGTGACTGTTATAACATATTAATCCTATCAAACAATAATCTAGGATTTTATGTTCTTAGTGTTCTTGAAGGAGTAATGTAGAGAGAGAATGAAGAGTTTAGAGAGAGAAAGTAAATGTTGTATTATGATTGAATTCATGTGTTATTAGTACAAGAGATGTCTTATTTATTGTGCAAGTGTGAGGTAGCACATTGTGAGCCTATATGACTTCCGGTGTTGACGAAGGTCCGTAACCTTCGTCTTAATCCCTCACAATGCTCCCTTTACAATGTCCTATGCTAGTACACATACGTATCCTACTTATGCGCCCGCCATTCGGGCTTTTCGGACTAGGCGAGGTCCCTGGCGAGCTCCTTTGCCTTGTGCGATTTTCGGGGATGATGCGGTGATGGAGCTCGGCATGGCCTCCTCGGATAGGGGCGAGCTCCCTCTTGAGAGGGGTAGCTCGCCCATTGTCTCCTCATCCTCGGCTTCCCTGGTCGCTGACCTTGGTCGATCGGGAGCTCGGGCGAGGTTCTCGCCTACCTCGCCGAGCTCCTTTGTGTCTGCCTTGGCTCGAACCAGTGGCCTCGCTCCCGCTCACCTCGGCGACCTTCGTAGCCTTGGGATAATCTCGAGATTACCTCTTGGTAGTTCGCCTTGTTAACATTTGCCCCCCAGCTCGCACACATCATGATTTATCTAATGTGTGGGCGAGCTGATTTGTCCATATGGACGAGGACTCGAGCACTGGCGAACTACATTTAGGCAGGTGCCGAGGTAGTGGGCGAGCTCCGTCGTGGTGGTTGCTCAGCCGACGTGGTGTGGGAATCAAGGCGTCGTGCACGCCTTTTTAGGCGTTGTTTCTCGCGCCCATTATGACAATCTTACAAATTTCTTGCAAAATAGTCCCTGCACTCCTCGAATATTCGACCTCGCCCCGACGTCTATAAGTAGGAGGAGGCGAGTTCATTCTTCACTTTTCCACTTCTGAATTTTCAGAACTTTTTCCGGCGAACGACACATCTGCTCCCGACGAAGTTTCCGGCGCTCTCCAAGGCAGAAAACCCATTTATTTTCCTTCTCTCGTTCTTATTGCAGATTTCCCTCTTTCTTTCTTTCTACTTCTTCAATTTTCTAGATATTTTGGACATTTTCGGTGGTTTTTTATTTCTCCGATCACCCGCATACCGTAACTCCGGCGACCGGAATTTTGGACTATCCTGCAAGTAGGGTTGCAAACGAATCAAATAATTTTGATTCAATTCGGTATTCATATTCGAATTTTGATATTCGTATTCAAAATTTTATGATTCGAATTCGATTACAAATATTCGATTCGATTCGATTATTATTCAAATACGAATACAAAATAATGATATTCGATTCGATATTCGTAAATATTCAATTAAATATTTTTTTAAAAATATTATAATGATAATAGACTTAATAGTTAGTATAATTATTGCTATTATTATTATTGTTATTATTATTATTTTAAGATTATAGACCATTAGAAATTTATGGCTACTATAATTACTATTATTTTAAGGATGTAAGTTCATTAGATAATAATCTAGACATCATATGCACCTATATTTCAAACTCTTACCCGAGGGTTGTAAATAAATCGAATACTTTTGATTCGATTAGGTATTCGTATTCGAATTATGATATTCGTATTCGAATTTTTATGATTCGAATTTGATTCGAATTCGTTTACAAATATTCGATTCGATTATATTATTATTCAAATACAAATACAAAACTATGATATTCAATTCGATTCGATTCGTTTGCAACCCTACCTGCAAGTTTCCAAACCTTGTCCACATAATGTCGACACATGCCTCGAGTGAAACCCTTTCTAATCGTAACCCCGAGAAGCGGCCAATGACAGAGAACGAACCCATTCCCTTGATCTCCCCTATAGTGATCGGCTCCAGTTCTGAGGTGGCCTCGGTAGCTCGCCCGAATTCTGGCGAGCTCCTCGGTGAGGTCCGCTCTGACTCGGAGGAGGGGGCCTCCGGTGCCGTCTACCGCGAGGTATGTGAGGAAGGCGAAGAGGTCGCCCCTGAGGAAAGAGTTGCAGGTGGCAACGAAGGGGTCGCCGAGGCCGGTGAAGAGGTCGCCAACGTGGGCGAACAAAGGGGCAACCTTGAGGAGGTTTTGGTGGAGTGGTTCCGCTCTATCGGTTTCCCGGAGCCTCAATTGATTGAGCACCAGGTCCCCGATGAGTTTGTTCATCGTTTTGACTGGAGTGAGTATGTCACCCAATACGCGGCGAGCTTCGATCTCCCCGGGCGGGAATATCGGGATGCGGTGAACAAATCTGAGTATAAGGCGAGTGAGATTACAAGTATTATCAACTAGTACCAGCTCCCTCATCTTCGCGAGAAGTACCGGATCCCGCTCGACATCTTCCTATATGCCCCGAGGAAGGATGAGCGAGCTGATGCGCCCCCGGTGGGGTTGACGGCTATCAACGTCCACACCCTCGAGGCCGGACTCACGCTGCCCCTGCATCTGATCATCGGCCAATTCTTGCTCGATAACAACCTCACCATTACCCAGCTCACTCCCAATGCCTGGAGCAGCTTGTTGGCGGCGTTGGCAGTTTTTAGGTTGGAGGGGTACGAGAACCGGCTGACAACTGCTGAGCTTAACGAACTCCTTGCCATAACTCGGCAAGTAAATGATGGCAAAGGGTACTACTACCTCAAAGCCCGCCCGGGGGAGAAATTTCTGGGGATCCTCCCGAACAAGGTCCGCGACTAGAAGCAACAGTTCATCTTCATGGGCGGAGACTGGCGAGCCTCGGCGAACTATTCTGGGCGAGGAGAGCGAATCCCTACCCTGGATGAATATGGGGAGGCCAGCTGTAGGTCACCTACTTGGTGTGTGTGGGTTGAATTAGATTTACTAATCTAAATTCTCCTCTTTTGCAGGTTTGAAGCATCACAAGTCAAGTCGCGGCAGACCCGAGACGTCCCTCGAGTTTGACGTAGTGCGAGCTGTCTACTACTTGAGGAGTCAAGAAGATCGGGAGACTGCCCACCTCACTCAGCATCATTGCCTCAGGCTCGCCGGACTTCACACCTTGCCTCACCACCTTACGGTCGAAGGTCCTGAGCTCCCAGGTTCACAACCTTTCGTAGCTCGCCCATCTTGGGGGGTTAGCTCGCCCAACATACTGACATTTCTCCCTTGTTTTTGCAGACGATAGCAGGGTTGTCTTCCCGACAGTTGAGATCCCGGACGCCTATCAGACCGTAGCCCGCCGACTTGCGATGGGTCCACCTCGCCCTGACAAGCTCGCCCAGCCCTCACTGCTCGCATTGGATGCGAGCAAGAAGGCCGAGCTCGCCGCGAAGAAGGGCGAGGTTGGTGGGTCCGGGACCCAGAAGGGACCAACAAAAGCCCCCACAAAGTCCAAGGCTGTGGAGGTCGCCAAGACTAGCAGGGGTGGAGGGCGAGCTGGTTCCACCCTTGAGCGAGGTTAAGGGAGGAGGGGCCTTCAGAGGGGCGACGGGACCCGTGTGGGTGACGAGGACTCCCAAGGCCGCAAGAGGGCCAAGTTCTCCCTGCGCGACGAGGATTCTGATCAGTCCGGGCGAGCTTCGGCGAGGTCCGGGCAAGGCGGCTCCGCCCAGTCTACCGCTCCATTGGCACTTCCCTCTACGCCGAGGTCGCCACCTACCCAGTCCCCCTTCGGGGTTCAAACTACCGACGACACGCTCTTGGGTTGGGATCCCTAGAGAGCTTAGTAAGTAGCTCGCCATTCTCGCTATTTTTCTCATATTTTATCTTTCTTTTCTAACTCTTAACTGCTTTGATTTCGCAGCTATGCCCCCATTGCTTACCCGAAGCGGCACGAGGTCCTCCATGCCTACGAGAGGTCGCGATCTTTGACCTAGATGCGTAGCCTCCCCCCGGGCCTGGTTCGGAACGCGGTGAGCGAGATGCCGAGGTTCTGGTCTACTCCTCAGGTGGTGACTATCAACGGCCAAAACCTGACCGAGAACCTCTTGCTTTCGGCGCATTATGCGAGCGGGTTGCTGCTCGCGAATCAGAAGGCGATGGAACAAGCGGCCGAACTGGAGGCGGGTCGCCAAGAGAAGAATGAAGCCCTCCTCAGAATGGCGGAGTCACTTGACAAGGCCAAGAAGTCGGCGAAGCTCGCGAAGGAGAAGACCGCCACATCTCTGACTGCCGAGCAAGATGCTCTTAGACAGCTCGGTGACTGACTTTTTCGTATTTTTGCACGTTTTCAAATCAAGCAAATCTACCCAAAAGCGGATGGGTAATTGTAGTATTGCAAGTATACGACCAAGTAGTATCGACCTAGGATTTAGTGGTGTGATGGAGCCCCAAGATTATGTGTCGTCATGATACTATAGTGACGAGTCTGGATGGAAAGAAATAAAAACAAGCAACAATTAAACAAGAAAACAATAAAATTACCAACTAACTTCTGAGAAGCACAAGAGAGATGAAATGCTTCAGGTTTTATCCTTATGATTTCAATTAATGTAACTCATGTCCTAATTACCTATCAATTGCTATTTCATTGGGTATGATAAGGGCTACCGCTAAGCAAATGAAGACTCATCCCTTTTAAGGCTCGGGTGATCAATTCTAGTTAACTAGCGCCTAATTAACTACAAACGGTTCTTATGATAGTGAACGCTAGGAGGTTCGCACAGATATCGTCCCTAGTTTCCCCCTTCACTAAACGCCCTAATTCACAATCAAAGCATCTAATGTCCCTTAATGGTAATTCTAAGCGATCTACCCCCTCTCGGGTCAATAAACCACTAATTAAATATAATTAACTACCCAACCTTTCTTCACATGATCAATTAACCACACACCCAACCCTAGTTGCAACATGTAATCACCAATCATGGAATACTAAATCAAATAAATCAATTAAATCAAGGAAAACACATTAAGAAAATTAAATCACCAAATCCATAGCAAAATCATGATAATCAAAACACAAACACATAAATCTCCATCATAATTCAAACACCCAAAGCAAGAGACAATTAGCCCATAATTAATAACATCAAACTAATGATAAAAAACATCAAGCCCAATTCAATACCAAAATAATAAACTAAGAATATAAAAATTAAACCACTAAAATTAAATATAAAGGGTAGAGATCACCTCTAGAGTGTCAATACAACTTGTAATGCAACAATCCCTTGAATTCTAATAGAAATAACTAAGAAAACTGTAAACCATAACTACTGTGTGTATTAGTGTGTGTAGAGAGTGGGGAGAGGAGCTCCCCCTCTTGTGGTGTTCAAGCCTTTTCTAACCCTTTCAAATCTGACAAATGAAGTAATATAGTGTGAGAGTAGGGTTTAAGAAAAGAAATTTGCAATTAAAATCCTGAAATTCTGAAAATTATCATTTTTACCCCTCTGCCGAGTCAACTTGGGGTGACTCAGGACGAACTCGGTCAACTCAGCCAGTCAACTCACTCTGACTCAAATAACACATGCACGGTTGGGATGTTTAAGCACGGGTCGTGCTTAATACTCAAACCGTGCATAAATCTTCGATTCGAGATGGAATTTCTGGCACGGGTCGAACTTAAGCATTGAACCGTGCAAGTTCATTTCTTCAAATGGGTCGGGTCAGGTGTGGTGGAGCTCCGGACTGTGAACGGGTCAACTTCCAAGGCGGATTCCGGCAAGAACGGTTTCAGAGGCTGTTGGTGGTTGTGGATTTCCGGCAAGACGACGAAGGTTGGGCTGTTGAGCGAACAGGGGCTCCGGCGCGGTGAAGATTTCCGGCATCTGAAATTTCACAGAGTTCAAGGATTTCTAGCGGGCAGTGGCTGCAATTTCCAAGCAATTTCAGTAGCTTTCAGATGTGGTATTAGATAGTGGTTGAGAGAGTTGAGGGAGGAAAGCAAGCCACGTTTCCTTGTTGAATTTTCCTCTTGGTCAAAGGAATGAACCAACAGTTGCTTCCATTTTAATTAACAATCTTGGGCCTTTCTTCTCTTAATTCAATTGGGCTGAAAATTTCTTTCCTTTGGGCTCAATTTTCTTAATTTAAATGGGCCACTAATTTAGTGAGCCCAATACCATTCCGCTCTCCGTTCTTCTCGACTCATTTTGTCAATTTACTCTAAAAATATCAATCTGTATTTTGCTTAAAAAATCATTAATTTCCTACAAAAAATCAACAAATGCCTTTCTTGGCCATTAAGCACAATAAATCAATTTAAAGTATAAAAATGAATGTAATCCTATAAAATTAATCAAATTAAGCACCCTAAAAATGAGCAATTTTCACACAAATCAGCGACCTTCAGCGTAAGCTCGCCGGGTTCGAGCAAGATGCGGAGGCCAAGCTCAAGGCTAAGAAAGAGGAGCTCGCTGAGAAGCTCGCCCGCGAGGTTGATCAGCATACTGTGACCAAGAGGGAGCTGGAGCCCCAGCGAGGTCTAACCAGGGGCGTGGATGAGGAAAGTGCGAGGTTGAGGGCCGAGCTCTCGGCGAAGGTTAATGAGGTCACCGAACTCTGCAATGATGCTTCTTCCTCAGCGGACTTGGTGGCGGCGAAGGCTGAGGCCTCGGACCGGGGTTTCGTCCATTGCTACGCCGAAGTCATCCGGGCGATTTGGTGGGTGCGGGCTCACAAGGATGACGAGCTGAAAGCCGTTGTCAGCGACTTCAAGGACTGCTTGGGCAGGGTCCCTTTCCCCGGCGAGACAGAGCTTGATATTGGCGATTTCCCCGAGCTCGGTGTGCCCCTCGACTTCGTTCCGGCACGTTTCAAGATCATAAATACCGTGCATGTGCCGAAATTGAACCTCGCCAAGGATGAGGAGGGTCAAACTCCGCCCACCATGGAGCAGCTTCAAGAGGCATGCAGGGACGACATGCTTAACCTCGGTGACTTCGACACTAGTGGTTGCACCGGCAACATTACCATCATGCCGAGGTTGTCTCCGCAAGATCGCCAGGTCACCGGCGAGGGGGTTGCTCCTGAGGTCGCCAACCCCGAAGTGCCCGTTGAGGTCCCCACTGATGCCTCCGCCACTCCTGCTTCGACTGCTCCAACAACTTAGTATTTTCGTGGTTTCTGTTTTTCGTCAAGTTGTAGTAGCTCGCTGGGCTGCCTAGCTCGCCCAGAAGGAGCTCTCTTTTGTAACTTTCCATTTTTGCTTAAGTAGTCACAGCTCGTCGGGCATGTGTAGCTCGCCCAGAAGGAGCTTTTTGCATTTCAAAGATGGTCAGCTAGCCAACCTTTGTGGCTAGCACCACTACTTATACTTAGGAATTTTTCAGGCATCTTTTTGGCTTGAAAATTTCTTAAGTATTTTTGAATGAAATTCGAGCTTTTTTTGTTTCAACCCTGTTTATTTCGCATTTTCTACACACGTTATATCTTTAGTTAGCTCGTTTATATATTTTTTGGGTACTTAACTGTTCGTCTTACTCTACTTTTGAGAAGTGAATCGTTCGTTTTACGTCACTTAGGACTACGAATTATACCTCCGTTTGCATAGTACGTATTCTTCGTCTTACACCACTTAGGGCCACAAGTCGCTCGTCTTAAACCACTTAGGGTAGTGAGTTGTACTTTATTTAATTCACGTTGGGCAATTGGGTTTCTTGAACATTGCCTTAGACGTTTTCCGTCTTTTTCGCAAATTTTTCTAACTTTCGGCAGTAGGTGCTTAGTGATCCTTTAAGAAGGATACCTTCGCTGATCTGGGGAACTTTGGCCTTTGTTGTTTGAGCTTTTAGATTATAACGTTCTGGACCTTGGCCCTTGTGCATTGCGAAGCTTCGAAAAGTTGGAACATTTTTGCGAACCTTCGAAGAGTTGGAGCATTTTTGCGAATCTTCGAAGGGTTGAAATATTTTCTTGAGAAAAACTTCTAACTTTAGACAGCGACGTAATTTACATCGGTTGCCATCAACACTCATGATGCGAACCTTCGGCTAGTCTATTACAAAATCTCAATTTATTGATAAAACTTCTTTAAATGTGATGCGCTCCATGTATATGACGAGGCTTTGCCTTCTGCGTCCTCGAGGTCATAATTACCGTTTGCCCAGGCTGCGGTGACCCGGAACGGTCCTTCCCAGTTTGACCCAAATACTCCTGGTGGGGCCATTAGTTTCTTTTTCAGCATCAAGTCCCCAACCTTGAACTTTCGGTCTCGGACCTAGGAATTGTAGTACTTTTCCGCTCTGCGCTTGTAGGTGACATTTTTTATTTCCGACGAAGCTCTGGTTTCTTCGATCAGATCTTTTTCGACTGTCAAGGCTTCGTCGTTCTTTTCTTCGTCATATCCTACCACCTTTCAGGTCTTATTCTGGACTTCCACCGGTACTACTGCTTCAGTTCCGAAGGCTAAGATAAACAGTGTCTCTCCGGTGCTGGCTCGGTACTATGTCCAGTAGGACCACAGGACCTCCGGGAGTTCGTCTGTCCAGCTTCCTTTCTTGCCTTCGAGGCGGAGCTTCAATGTGTGTTTCAAAATTTTGTTCACCGCCTCGACTTGGCCGTTCGACTGTGGGTACGGGGTTGAGTAGTGTTTCTTGATGTTCCATGAACTACAGAAATCAATCAACTTTTGGCCATCGAACTGCCTTCCATTGTCCGTGATGATCGATTGCGGAAGTCCGAACCGGCAGACCAGGTTCTTCCATATGAAGCCGATCATTCTTTCTTGAGTTATTGTTGTAAATGCTTCAGCTTCAGCCCACTTGGTGTAATAGTCTACTGCCACAACAGCAAACTTTACACCGCCTCTACCAGGTGGAAATGGGCCGATCAAGTCGATACCCCATTTTGCAAAAGGCCATGGGCTGAAAACCGACTTCAGTTGGTTGGCTGGGGAGTGGATGTTAGGTGCGAAAAGTTGATATTTTCGGCATTTTCGTGCGAAGCTGATGGCATCTTTGCGAAGAGTGGGCCAATAGTACCCTTGTCTAATCGTCTTGTATGCCAAAGCTTGCCCCCCAGCGTGACTTCCGCCAATCCCTTCGTGAATTTCTTCTAACACCTCGGACCCTTGCTTCTTGGATAAGCATTTGAGTAGGGGTAGAGAGAATCCACGTGTGTAGAGTTGGCCATCCACCAACGTATATCTGGCAGCTTGCTTCACAACCCGACTAGCTTCCCAAGTATCTTCGGGGGCTGCTCCGTTCTCCAAGTATTTTTGGATCGGAGTGCGCCAATCTTCACTATCTTTATCTTACTGCCCCCCCACTCAAGGTCTGATTTACTTTGTAGTCGGACGTCGGGGGGTTCTTCAGCTTGGTGACTACGACCTTCGTGACCTCGGCTTCGCCATTACTGGTAGCTAGTCGGGCTAAGGCATCTGCTTGTGTGTTTTCTAGTCACGGTATCTGATTGATGTAAACCTGTGTAAACATCGAGATCAGATGTGCGACTATCTTCTGATAGGTCATCATCTGTTGGTCTTTTGCCTCGTACTCTCCCCGGACTTGGGATATTATTAGCTGGGAATCTCCGAAAACTTGAAGATTAGTTGCCCCCACAACTAATGATAACCTAAGTCCAGCTATCAAAGCTTCGTACTCTGTCTCGTTGTTGGTTGCTCGGAAGTCGAACCGGATTACGGAGGTGAAGACTTGTCTATCTGGGCAGATCAGAACTACGCCGGCGCCTGCTGCTGTGCTGGTTGATGACCCGTCAACGTAGAGGTGCCACGGAGCTACACGCCCCCTCTTCGGATCTTGCGGGAAAGTCAGCTCGATGATAAAGTCGGCGAGCGCTTGTCCCTTGATCGATGTTCGGGGTGCGTAGGTTATACCGTATTGGCTAACTTCTAGTGACGATTTCAGCAAGCGTCCGTTGGTGTCTGGGCGCTGCAATATTTGACGTAGTGGGAACGTCGTCAGTACCTCTACCGGGTGGTCAAAGAAGTAGGGCCTCAATTTTCTAACACTCATCACCAGTGCATAGGCTAGCTTCTCTGTTGGGGTGTACCGCAACTCAGCTTCATGTAAGACTTGGCTTACGTAGTACACTGGCAGGTGTGTTTTTGCCTCTTCTTGGACCAGGACGGAGTTGATGGCCACCTCCGACGCGGCGAGGTACAAGTATAGTTTTTCGCCGGTTACTGGCTTTGACAGGACCTGCGTATCTGTCAGGTATGCTTTGATATCTTCGAAGGCTCGTTGGCATTCACCCGTCCACACGAAGTGGTTTTTGAGATGTAATTTGTTGGCTTTAGCCGCCTCTTTGTATCTCCGTGTGTTCGCCTTGATCGCCTCGAAGAATGGGCGATTTTGATCACCAGACCTGGAGATGAACCTGTTCAACGCCGCCATGCATCCGGTCAACCTTTGGATCTTCTGCACGAAATCAGGTACACCCATCTCGATTATGCATTGAACCTGCATCGGGTTGACCTCTATTCCACGTTGGCTCACCAGGTGACCTAGGAACTTTCCTGAATGTACGCCGAAGCTGGTCTTTTTGGGGTTCAGTTTCATGTTGTAGTGACGTAGTATGTCGAAGGTTTGCTTGAGGTGGTCAAGGTGATCCTCCTTTCTCAAACTCTTGACAACTATGTCATCCACGTACACCTCCATAGACTCGTCAATGTGTTGATCGAACATCTTATTAACCAACCTTTGGTAGGTTGCTCCAGCGTTGATGAGTCCGAACGACATCCTTTCCCAATAATACATGTTTTTGTTGGTGTAGAACGCCATATGTTCCTGGTCATATGGGTGCAATGCTATCTGATGATAGCCTGCAAAAGCATCCATGAATGTCATCATATCGTGGCCTGCGGTGCTATCTACGAGCTGATCGATGTGGGGTAGTGGGAAGTTGTCCTTCGGGCACGCCTTGTTCAGGTCCGTGAAGTCGATGCACAGCCTCCACGTCCCGTTGTGTTTTTTGACCAGGACGGGGTTCGCGACCCACTGTGGACACAAGGCTTCCTTGATCAGCTTGTTTTCTAACAGCTTTCCCACCTCGGTTGTTAAGGCCGCGTACTTGTCTGGTCCATACTTCCTCCGCTTTTGGCGCATGGGGCCTCCTCGTCGGATCTATGTTAAGTCGGTGGCAAGAATGTTCCAACGGGATCCCCGTCATATCTTCGTGTTACCAGGCAAATACGTCCAAGTTGGACATCAGAAACAGCTCCATCCTCGACCGGTACGGTTCGGGTAACTCGGAACCTATGAAAAGCTCCAAGTCTCTTTCAGGGTCCACCGGGAGTGCCGTCAATTCTTCCATGGGGGTGGTCTTTCTTTTTTTATTTTTCCACCTTGGGTCACTGATGAACTCATCCCACTCCTCCTGTGACATTTGCACAGGTTCGTGACCTAGGCATGGCTCGAGGTCATCAGCTTGATTCTCAGCTTGGGCGGGTTCCTCAACTGCCAATACTTCTGGAGGTCCATCGGTTTGGAGAGGTCCTGTAACTTGGGGAGTGTTGATGTAATTTTCGTAATGACGATTATGTGGCTATAATAACATCGATTACACCAACAATAGACTGAAATAGATGAACGTGCGAGGTTTTATGAGTAAGCAGGTAGGTCATTTATATAAGCTCGTCGTTTGAGCAGAACTTCGTTAGGGTAAAAATTTCATCCTTTATTCGAATGAATTCAGTTATATTATATAGGAAATACAAGCTGCTGGATCGTCACCAGCCTGCTTCTTCATAAGCTGCTGTTCAGCAGCCAGCTTCACTATAAGCTGCTGACTCGTCATCAGCTTAACAACTGTTGACTCGTCAGAGCATTCTTCGATCTGGTTCTTTCTTCGTGCTTGATCAATTCTCTTGGACACGTCAATCCGGACTTGTTTAATTACTTCCTTAAGCACGCATGTCAATTATTTCATTAACAGTTGCCCCGTAGCCTGACGCTTGTTTGAATTGTTGGATAGATAACGAGCGTCAGGCTATTTGGATCTTCGCAAGATTCCTCAAGTGCAAGGAAGTAGATTGGGCTTGAATTGATCTGTCTTCCGCTTCGTTGGTTTATTTGTGCTTGTATTTCCTTGTACTTATGCATAGATGCATCAGATGTGGCTTTGCAGGATTCTATTACCGTGTAACGAATACATAGAAGGACGCTACAGGCCTCATTAAAAACCTAGCCGTAAACCACCCTAGTGGATAAACCGGTCGTAGGGAAAAAAGAGTACCGTGCAATCCTTCCAGATACCCGTGGGTTATTTTGAATGCCTGCGTTCGTCGCTCTATTTGTGCGGGTTGAGTGAGCATTGTCTTCTTGTGTTTCTTTGTACCTGCAAGTAGATACATTTGTAGCTTTTTGATCTCTCCGGAGACCCTTCGTGTTTTGCTGGAATATTCAAGGTATGATTTCTTGGCGAGCGCTTCCGCTTGGTTGCTTTGCGACTTTCGTTGTAATATCGGGCCCTGCTTCTTTCATACTGATGGATGAGATTTAGCCAGCTGAGATGTCACCATTCACTCTGGTTAAAGGATGGATTACTACTGCCGCTGGTGAATGTGCCCTCAACTGTTTAGGCTTGTTCGCTTTAGCATTATTGTATTGTTTGCCTGGTGTCTGAAGTATTGTAGAGGTCAGTTTTGCCTCCTTTTGTGGCTCCTTTTATTCTTCTGATCAGGATGTTGTTCTGATGTACTTGTTTTGTTTTAGTGAACTCTAATGAGATGCTATTTATGTCTAATCGTTATATATCATCCACGTCTCTGGGTCTTTAATTCGCTTCGCTTCGCCTCTTTCTGGGCACGAAACAAATAAGACACTCACGTGGAAATGGGCCATCAGGAAGCGTTCACTTCGTCCTCGGGAGCGTATCTGCATCCCTCAGGTGGACATGAAACGCAGTCCCGGTATTACCGAGTGCATCCACTCTGTTGCCCTCCGGATCGTACATGACGTCCTCTGGAGGAGCATCTCTGATGCACACTCTGGTCCCTCTGTGCGTGGTCTTTCGGGGCCTCACTCTCTCTAGTGCTGGACGTACAGGCATCGTACAATGCCATTTTATCTCTGCACAAAGAGTATGCTCGACCAGTAGAGTCGGGGCTCTATCTGGAGCGCATTCTGGCCCTCTGCAGCCACTTCCGATTTCAATTAGACTGCGACCTTCTCCAAAAAGACCGTCTATAGCATTCATAATCTGCTCAAAACGCACATCGTGAGCATCCTGACCTCGAGCTGCCTGCTTGAGTCAGACCACCAGCTAACTGCTCTTTATCAATCTGGCCAAAGCTTCCTTTGCCAGATGCTTGTGATCAGTATGAATTCAAGCTTTTTGCGATTTTGTGTGTCAGGGTCTGCCCCCCAGTATAGTATTGGGGTATCAATGATTTCGCGCTCGCATACCTATTCGTCGTCTTTGATCTACCTGTCTCCTGGTAACTTATTGTTTTCTCGTTGTAGATCAAGGCGTTACAGTTGCCATTCTTCCAGAATTCAATATTTTCTGTCAAAGAGTAATGGCTCTTGGTACCGGACTGAATAAACGCTAGATGGACCTTGTCGTAAAAAAAAGTGGCGTTATGGAAGAAGAGAGGAGCTCAAATCCCGACACCACCGGCGCCTGCGTCTGGCCCGGTTGCTCCTGCTGTTGCATCTGTTGCTCGGAAAAATCCGTCGAGAAAATCAAAGCAACAGAGGAAAGATGGTGGCACTTCTGTTGGTGTCGCTACTCTTTATCAACATTGCTTTCTGCTTGCTCCCTTCCTGCCCCCCATTCAACTGTTGATCTAGAGTTGAATGATTTGAAATGTTTCGGGGTATTGTCAACCTGCATGTTGATAAAGAATAGTATATTCTCCTTCAAGAAGGATTATCACTTCAATAAGGAGCATTGCCTGTATAGAGAATAATCGTGCCTTCAAGAAGGATCATCTCTTCGAGAAGGCCCATCGCCTATACAGGCGGAATCATACCTCTGGGAGGTGCATCGCGGCATCGTTTATAAAGACGGAATAATCATGCCTTCAAGAAGGATCATCGCTTCGATAAGGCGCATCACCTATATAGGCGGAATCATGCCTCTGGGAGGCGCATCGCCTATGTAGGCGGCATCGTCAATATGGCGGAATGGACATCGCGAATAAAGACGGAATACTCGAGTCTTTACCTATAAAGGCGGAATTATCATGTCTTCAAGAAGGATCATCGCTTCAAGAAGACGCATCGCCTATATAGGCGGCATCGTCAATATAGGTTAGATATCATTGCCTATAAAGACGGAATAGTCATGCCTTCAAGAAGGATCATCGCTTCTAGAAGGCGCATCACCTATGTAGGCGGAATCATGCCTCTAGGAGGCGCATCGCCTATGTAGGCGGCATCGTCTATAAAGACGGGATAATCATGCCTTC
>JAPKLY010004175.1:0-15551 GCA_026898435.1 Prunella vulgaris
CGTCCTGACCCCCTCACTTACATCACAAATGCTGTCAGCCAATGTGTGATCATCTAGCCATGTCCTCCTGCTGACTGGAGCACTGGGAGCTGCTGACATTCCCTCGCCTGATCCTGAAACATTAGTCTCGACAATAACAGGCAAAGAAGCGGAACGAGCAAGAACAGGGGATACTGAGTCATTTCCTGAGGGTTGGCCAATATCAGAGACAATATTTCCCCCTACAGTGTTGGACTCAGTAACTGTCTCAGGTGCAGAAGCATCATCACCGACAGTACGTACCTCAGGTTGAGTCTGTCCCTCCGTCTGAGAATCAACATTCTCCGAGGCTGGGGCTTGATGAGGGTTGGCCTGAGGTCCATCCTGATCTTCATCATCATCATCATCCCATCCTTTGGGAGCACTGACAAGTTTGATCTTGAATTCAGGATTTTTCAGGCTCAGTCTTGTTACCCTCTTGGTAACCCCCTCAGTGTCAGGACTCTGAACCTATTTTCTACGCACTGATGCAGTCTCATCAAACACAACATGAGGTGTTTCTTCCACACAAAGGGTCCGACAGTTATACACCCTGAATGCTTTGCTGACTGAGGAGTATCCTAAGAAAACTCCTTCATCAGACTTGCTATCAAAGGCTTTTAGCTGGTCTTTCCCATTGTTCAGGATGAAACACTTACACCAAAAAATATGGAAATAAGAGATGCGAGGCTTCCTATTGTTCCAAGGTTCATAAGGTGTCTGAGCATGTTGTTTGTTCAGCATAGATCGGTTCTGAGTGTAGCAAGCAGTATTGATTGCTTCAGCCCAGTACTTCTTGGGCAGTCCTGACTCAGCCAACATGGTCATGACAGCTTCCTTCAGGGTCCGGTTCCTTCTTTCAGCTACCCCATTCTGCTGAGGGGTCCTAGCTGCTGAAGTCTAATGAGCTATACAATGGTTAGTACAAAAGTCAGTTATAATAGAGTTAATAAACTCTGTTCCTCGATCTGATCGGATCCTGACTATGCTCTGACCCTGTTCAGTACTCAATTGCTTAAGTAATTCTGGAAGCTTGTCCTGAGTCTCCTTCTTGTTCAGCAAGAAAATAACTCATGTGTACCTGGAATAATCATCAACAACAATAAGGGTATATTTCCTACCATTCATGCTGACAGGAGTGGTTGGACCAAAAATATCCATGTGCAGGAGCTGAAGCACTCTGTCCGTTGAGAAGACTTCTTTCTCTTTGAATGAGGCTTTGGTTTGCTTGCCTTCCTGACATGCTCTGCACACATGGTCTTTGCTAAAAACTTCATTAGGTAGACCCTCTACAAGAGAAAGCCGAGAGATTTTGTTAATAATCTTGAAGTTTAAGTGACTCAGGCGTTTATGCCATAGCCAACTGAGCTCAGAAGAGCTCTTAGCGACCAAACAAGTTTCAGGAGGGCTGCTCTTGAAGTCAGCAAAATAAACATTACCCCTCCTGACACCTGTAATCAGAACCTGCAGTGTAGATTTATCCTTCACAAGACACATGTTAGATGTAAATTCTACACTATATCCTCGGTCACAAAACTGACTGATCGAGAGCAAGTTATGTCTCAGTCCCTCAACATATGATACATTTAGTACACGGACAGAGCCAATAACAAGGGTTCCGAATCCCCTGGTGAAACCCTTAGAGTTATCACCAAAGGTTACTTGTGGACCTTCCTGAGCTACATAATCCTGAAGGAGATCACGAAATCCGGTCATGTGCCTGGAACCCCCTGAGTCCAAGTACCAGTCCTTCATCAGATCCTCCTTCCTCTTCTTGTAGCCTGCAGTGACCTGAAAAGAATCAGGCCTCAGGTACCCATCTCGTATTGGGTCCTACAGAGTCAGCCATACCCTTCGGGATCCAGATTTGTTTAACAATTCTGACAGCATCAGAAGTGTAAACCTGTCTCACAGAATCATCAACATACACAATCCTCTTCTTCCTTTGTGCCTGGGAAGTTGAGGGTGTATGAGTATCAGCCTGAGGTTCAGGAGCCCTGGATTGATTCCTGGGGGCGGGCCTCTTGTTCCTCTGTGGCCTGGGTGCATTGGGCTGGGGTCGGTCCTGAGAAGGAGCAGCTCGGGCCTGACCTCTTGGCACTTGAGGTTTGGCCTGAGTGTCATCGGAGTCAGGTCTCCATTGCCCTTCAGAGACCACCTGGTTTGTCCTTCTCCTTTGAGGATTGGGACGCTCCTGATAGGCTCTGTGCCCTGCCTGAGGAGTCTGGACCTCAGTAGTCCTTGGCCTTGCCTGAGGCCTCCTCTGACCAGAGTTCCTTCCACACTGAGCATTTCTAGGCTGAGCCTGAGAAGTGCTAGGGGCGGAATTCTTTCCAGCCTGAGGATTCCTCGGCTGAGCTTTGGAGTTCCCTTGGTCTGTCTTTTTCGACTCAGGATGAGGAGCCTTGGCCTTTCCCTTAGGTTTTGGCCTTGGTTCCTCAGTCCTTTGCCTGACAGGTTCAGCAGGCATTTTCTCCTTCCCTTTACCTTTATCCTGACGAGCAACACTTGGGCTCTTGTCGTCAGTTTGGGCAGGGACAAACTTCTTCTGAGAGTTGCTCCAGGAAGCACCTCTCTTCTTCTTGCCCTTTGGGTCTTTTGAGGCATCATAGCGTAACCCAGCTTTAGCACCATCGGTCAGTTGAGAGAAACTTGTTAACTCATCAACCACTTGGGTAGATGTGTGTAACTTCTTCAGCTTATCCTCAAGATGCCCATTTATTTCTTTCAGGGCCTCAATTTCAGTGGTGTATTGAAGCACCAACTCTTCGTGAGCTTTCTCTTTTGAGATCAGCTCAAGATCCCAAGTAGTTTGCTCAGCACAAAGGCGAGCTTGCCACTCAGTTTCGAACATCACTCTTAGAGCGATTCGCTCAATCATCAGTTGTTCCTGAGCGAAGAACAGATGAGTGTCACGAGTCTCAATCAGCGAGCTGATTACACCTTTCAGTCTTTCCACCTCCAGTGGAGCTTCATCATGCTTGTTCCGAGCATGAAGCAGCTCTTCCTGAAGATGTACCAATCTGAGGGCTTCCTCAGTATGTCTCACTCTGAGAGACTCAGTTAACCGATCATTTTCCCCACTCAGCTGTGCATTCACATCCACTGTGTGAGTATGAGTCTCCTACAGCCTTGAGAAGTCAACCATCAATTGCTCTAGAGCGAGCTGAAGGTCGAGTTCTCCTACTGAGTCTGAGCTAAGCTCAGGTGCGTGATCAGGAGAAGCGGCAGAAGAACATACCTCATCATCTGCCATTAGGTCTTCTTGCAGTGGTAGCACTGATCTACATCAGAAGCAAACTTCTTGTCAGTGTACCTTTTATCTGATGAATCCCTCCTGCTCCCTGATGATCGTTCAGGTTTGGAGCTGGATCTTCTGGGCTCATCATCACTTCTCTTCTCATCTCTGCACCGCTCAGGCTCATCAAGATCTCTCCTGGAGTCTGAACCACTCTTCTCTTCCCTCTGGGGGCTCGATCTCCTGGGACTGGAGTACCTGCGATCACGGCTGTCAGTATAAAATTTCTTATACCTTCCTAATCGAGAGTTCAGTTTCTCGAAACGCCGTGCCATAAGGCTGTATTCAAAGGCCAGCCCATCCTTGTTCATGTCCTTCAGAGACAAAGAGGCAGATCCAGCCTCAGGCTCAGAAGTAGCTTTAAGAGCCACGCTCTTCTCTTTTTCAGGAGTCTTCTCCTCACTGACTTCCTCACTGACAACACCTTTCTTCTTCCTCTTATCGAGGTCGAATTCCAGAGCCTTTAACTCTGAGAATAGGTGAGAGTGAGTAATGTTGGTGAGATCCTGAGTGTTCTTCAATGAGATCACTCATGTGTCCCATCTTTCAGGGAGACAATTCAGGATTTTAGAAGACACCTCCCTCTTGGGAAACTCCTTCCCAAGGGTTGCTAGCTCGTTCATCATCTTAATGAACCGAGCTTCCATCTGATCGATGGATTCTCCCTCTAACATCCGGAAGGCCTCAAACTTCCTGATCGTAAGATCTCTCTTGTTCTCCTTGATCTTCTCTGATCCCTCACTCATCTCCCTCAAGGCATCCCAGATCTCCTTTGCCGTCCTCAGGTGCATGAGCCTGACCAAATTCTCATAAGAAATGGTGTGGAGTATAATGTTTGTAGCAACATTATCTAGTCCGATTTGCTTAATCTGATCAGGATTAAGCGTGGACCTCTCCACTTCTTTATCTCTGGCGGCTGGAACAGGAACATTACCAGTAATGGGCCAGGTCGTCTGAAGGTTCCTCATGAATTTGATCGGACCTTGCTCAATCACCAATGGCATCTGATCATGGATGGAGTAGAGATGTGTGAGTACCCTGAATTTCCAATAGTCATAATTATCAATAGAGAATTTAGGTAGACTGCCTTCAAGGCGCTTAGAACTGGATGCCATGTATGCAAATTTTTAGAAACAGATCTGTTCAGTTGACCACCAAAAGTTTCTCCTAAAAAACTGTTGGTAAACAAAGTCAGTGGTCTTTTGAACCACTGCTCTGATACCACTTGTTGGTCCCGAAATGAGTATAATCAGTGTATGGGGGGAATACACTGATGTCAGATTTTTATGAAAGTCTCAGAAAAATGCTCTAACACTCTCAGTCAGGATTTCCTGAATTACTCAGTAAGTTGAAGGTCCACAGGGGCAGCAGGGACAATTCAGTAACGAGTCAAATAAGCTGAGTGTGAGTAAAGTGCTCAGAAGCTCAGTAGAGATAACAAACCTACTGACCGCTCGGAAGCTAGTCAGTTGGACTACTATCTTAGTAAGCTAGAGTACGTGCGGAAAGTGAGCCCTTAATTTCGACTCATTTTAGTTTCTGAAAATGTTTTCTCTGAGTTTGCTTAGTAAACTGGTGGTTTAGGCTGAGTGCACAGTATTAAGTTTCAGGATGATTGATTCAGTCCTGAATAAAAAAACAATGCAGAATGTTCAGTTTAGTATGATGACAGTTATGATCCTGAACAAGAATGTAAATCAGCACACAAGGGTCTTTTTAATGTGGTTCGGAGATAACCAACTCCTACGCCAACGACCTGATTTAACAGGAAGCTATCCTAAAAACCCTGAGGATAGGTACTTGGTTTTTACGTGCCAAGGGACACGAATAGCCAACTTTCTTTCTTAAGAACTGACCCCTGGGCGTTTTACAAGTCCCAGTCCTTCTAACCAACCAATCTCACACCCTGAGTGGTTTTGTATTCTTGGTTTCCAACTAAGATAGCTCTAGCAATACAAAACAATGATAGATATTAGAGTTATCGATCTAAGCAAATACAGAGTGAATCCTACTACAACACTAGGGAAATTTAATTGCAGAGTGTTGTTCAAAGTACGCTTTGAGTGCTTGGATTCTTGAGAGCTTTCGCTTGGAAATTTCCCGTTAGCCTTGAATGGGTGCAAGGCTCTCCATATTTATAGGCAGGATTCAAAATAGATCCGTTGGAGGAGATCTAACTATATCTTTCCTATTTTAGGGTAGTTGTAGGCTAGATGTAATGTTGACCTAATCACCATGCTTAATCTGGCAATTTTATCCCGCCGCCTGCAAACCTGAGATGCATTAAATACATCATTAACTTCTGCGCAGACTCCGTACATGCGTGTCGAAAGATCATTGGCTCTCCGTTCAAACGGCTAGTTGACCTTCTGACATTTGTCCTTCGTCGTACATTCAATACTCTGAGTCTCTTGTTAATAACTCAGCCTGAATGTTTGTCTTTATCGGAGTCTTACTGACATTCTCTTTGTCTCTTATCCCATAGCATAAATAACCTTTTTGCTTTGGACTTATATGATTCAGGTAAACTGAACCAATGCCCAAGTCAGGTCTTATGTGCGTTCAGCACAGCCTGATAGGTTATTCAGCCCAGTATGTGTAACCTTTTTACTTTGGACTTACATGAGTCAGATAAACTGACTCAAGGCCTAAGTCAGGTCTTATGAGCATTTAGCTCAGCCTGATAGGATATACTTACTCTTCACTGGCTAAGTTCTGCCCTAAGCATGCTTAGTGTACTCAGTAGAATCATCAGTCAATGGTACTTCTGGATTGTCTTCAGGACAGATCATCAGGCTACGTTCTTTAGCTTCAGTTCAGGCAATCTTCAGCAAGACTTACTCTGATTTCTTCAGGATGGATTGCACTTCAGACTTCAGTAAATTGGGTTGACTCCAATATTCTTCAGTTTTCAGCACGTTCCGTCTGAACTGAATCCATAGCCTAACTATCTTGAGCTAGACTATCCTGAACAACTGTACTTAGGCAAATTCATCAGGAGTTTTGGGATCTAATCAAAACATTCAGATTGTCCCAACAATTTCCCCCTTTTTGATGATGCCAAAACCCTTAAGCAAATTCCTATTCATCTATACAATCAACTGACCTAGTCAGTGAAATAAGTTCAGTACCTTCTGACAAACTAGGCACTTAGTCTATAAGATGAAAACAAGGAATGGGTTAGTACAGTTCTTGATAAGGATACAGAAAAGTAAATTCAGGAGTCAACAAGAAGTTGTACTCAGGAAAATAAAATAACTTCATTGATTGATATAAGAGTTACAGTTATCCTGAAGCTATTACACAATTTCCTAAACAACTAACTCCTGATCTATTCTTCATCCTGATCCTTATTCCACTCAGCAAGTGAGATCTCATACATCTCCAAGACCCGACTCAGAATCTGCTTCATCCTAGTCCGATTACCAACTGTTCCAGAGACACGTCCTATTCTGACGATTTCTTCTGATATAGCCTTCCGGTCCAGTTGCTTGGAGTTCCCATAGAGTGGAGGAGGATACTTGATGGATTTCGGCGGAGCAATCTCGACCCCTTCGATATCAGCATTCCTGATGATCTCAGCCCAAAGGTCCGAATGCTCCTGCCCCATCCAGTGGTGGAGGATAACGACTTTTTCTTCATTCAGGTAGTCCCAAAGCCCCACCACGTAGAATAGATACGCCCATCTATTCCGGATCAGAATTGTTGGTCCCGAAACGAGTATAATCAGTGTATGGGGGGAATACACTGATGTCAAATTTTTCTGAAAGACTCAGAAAAATGCTCTAACACGCTCAGTCAGGATTTCCTGAATTACTCAGTCTGCTGAATGTCCACAGGGGCAGCAGGGACCGTTCAGTAACGAGTCAGATAAGCTGAGTGTGAGTAAAGTGCTCGGAAGCTCAGTAGAGATAACAAACCTACTGACCACTTGGAAGCTAGTCAGTTGGACTACTATCTCAGTGAGCTAGAGTACGTGCGGAAAGTGAGCCCTTAGTTTCTACTCGTTTTAGTTTTGGAAAACGTTATCTTTGAGTTAGCTTAGTAAATTGGTGGTTAAGGCTGAGTGCACAGTATTAAGATTCAGGATGATTGATTCAGTCCTGAATATAAAAACAATGCAGAATGTTCAGTTTAGTATGATGACAGTTATGATCCTGAACAAGAATGTAAATCAGCACACAAGGGTCTTTTGAACGTAGTTCGGAGATAACCAACTCCTACGTCCATGACCTGATTTAACAGGAAGCAATCCTCAAAACCCTGAGGATAGGTACTTGGGTTTTACGTGCCAAGGGACACGAATAGCCAACTTCCTCTCTTAGGAACTGACCCCTGGGCGTTTTACAAGTCACAGTCCTTCTAACCAACCAATCTCACACCTTGAGTGGTTTGATATTCTTAGTTTCCAACTAAGATAGCTCTAGCAATACAAATTAATGCTAAATATTAGAGCTATCGATCTAAGCAAATACAGAGTGAATCCTACTACAACACTAGGGAAATTTAATGGCAGAGTGTTGCTTATAGTATGCTTTGAGTGCTTGGATTCTTGAGAGCTTTCGCTTGGAAATTTCCCGTTAGCCTTGAATGGGTGCAAGGCTCTCCATATTTATAGGCAAGATTCATAATAGATCCGTTGGAGGAGATCAAATCAAATCTTTCCTATTTTAGGGTGGTTGCAGGCTAGATGTACTGTTGACCTAATCGCCATGCTTAATCTGGCAAGTTTGTCCCGCCGCCTGCAACTCTGAGAAGCATTAAATGCCGCATTAACTGCTACGCAGACGCCGTACATACGTGTCGAAAGATCATTGGCTTTCTGTTCAAACGGCTAATTGACCTTCAGACATTTGTCCTTCCTCTTACATTCAATACTCTGAGTCTCTTGTTAATAACTCAGCCTGAACGTTTGTCTTATTGGAGTCTTACTGACATTCTCTTTGTCTCTTGTCCCATAGCATAAATAACCTTTTTTCTTTGGAATTACATGATTCAGGTAAACTGAACCAATGCCTAAGTCAGGTCTTTTGTGCATTCAGCACAGCCTGATAGGTTATTCAGCCCATTATGTGTAACCTTTTTGCTTTTGACTTACATGATTCAGGTAAACTGAGCCAAGGCTTAAGTCAGGCCTTATGTGCATTCAGCACAGCCTGATAGGTAACACTTACTCGTCACTGACTAAGTTCTGTCCTGAGTGTTCTTATAGTACTTAGCAGAAACATTAGCCAATGGTACTTCAGGATTGTCTTCAGGACGGATCATCAGGCTTTGTTCTTCAGCTTCAGTTCAGGCAATCTTCAGCAAGACTGACTTTAACTTCTTCAGGATGGATTGCACATCAGACTTCAGTAAATTGGGTCGACTCCAATATTCTTCAATCTTCAGCACGTTCCCCCTGAACTGAATTCCTAACCTAACTATCCTGAACTAGACAAACCTGAACAGCTGTACTTAGGCAAATTCATCAGGGGTTTTGGGATCTAATCAAAATACTCAGATTGTCCCAACAGGAATCCACACCTCCAACAACTCCACAGGGATGAAATCTTCAACAAGCTGAAGTGGAGGAGGTTCTTGACCTGGATTCACCACCAATTTCCTCTTAGTCTTCTTTCGGGATCCAGAAGGCACAGATATCTTCTTCTGGACCTGCGAAATCAGGTACTCGTTGGATTCCTTCAGCCTCTGGATCTGACTGAGCAGCGATAACTCCTTCAACTTCGCTTGCTTCTCCAACTCAGTCAGTACCAGCTTCTTTGCCTGGGTGGTTGAACCAGGATGCAATCCCTCCTCTAGTTCAGCAAAAAGAGGTGCCAGGGCAGAATCCTCCGACTGCTTCATCCTCTTCGGACCAGATTTTTCAGATTCAGTGGCAGCAACTGATCTAGTTCTCTTTCTTTCCTGAGCTTTCAGTTCAGGGGGGAAGTTCTTCTTCTTTTATTTGCCAATTAGCTTTCTTCCTTCCCCCTTTTTGGCATCATCGTCATTTATTTTTGCAACCACTTCTTTAACTGACTCAGCCAGAAGTCCGAACTGATTTCTCATTTCCTGTTGCTTTCCCTGAATTTCCCCGATCTGAGTTACCATCCCTCTCAGATTGACACTGAGGCCCCTGACAGCCTGATTGTGCTCAAGCTTCAACCTACCCTCTAGATCTCCCATCCTGGAGTCCAGGGCCCGCCGGATTTCTTCCTTTTCTTGCTCTGACATCTCACCCAGTAATTCAGCCTTCAGTTCTGCTTTCAGCTTGGCAAGCTTCTCATTAACCAACTGATCAACCCTTGCATTCAGTTGTTGACTAAGGAATGTGTTCATCTTTTCGTCCTGTTCAGCTCGCAAACTTACAACCATCTTGTTGCAGCTTTCAGCTGTCTCCCTTGCTAGCTGACATACTGCCTCGACCCGAACTGAGTGAGTTATCTCAGTCAGACAAAGAACATCCTCGGCAATGGTAAAACCTTTGACCATCTCATCGTGATCCCGGGTGACTACCCCCAATCGCTGATTGATCAGGCCAGCAGCTCGACTGTAGCGATAGATTTTCTTATTTTGGGCTGTGAGCTGGTGGCGGACGGATTTCAGATCCCGCTGCCATGCCCCTTTCCCTTTCTTCTGAGTCTTTTTACCGGGAACACGGACGAGAGCTGGTGAACCCTCTCCTGAAGCCTCAGCAGCCCCGGGTCCAAGGGGTGCATCATCGACGGTGCACTGACTCCTTCAGTGCCACCTTGCTGAATTTCATCAGCAATCACAACCACTTCCCTCTCAACTTCCTTCTCCTTCTCTACCAATTCAGCATTCATCCCAGGCCGATCCTCTCCCTGAGCCTCAACATTCGGAACCACAGTTAGTTCCTTCCCTACTCTTTCTTGCTCGGGCTCAGGATAGATGCGGCGGACAATTTTGATAAAATCCACCATTTTGATCAGGTGATGTAAGGAATTTACCTCAAAGAAATTGAAAAGAGCAGCTTCAGATTCAGCCATTTTATCCCATCCTCTCGATTCTCCGAGCTGACTTAGTTCAGTCCAAGTGGCATTCCTGATCACGGCGTAAGTACGAAGTTGCACAACCGCCTACTTCTGAGCATCTGAGAGGTCAGGAAACCTCTTCTCCACCATCTCCGCAGCTGTTCCCCTTGCCACTATCTCAAAGTCAGGAAATGTGTTTTCATCAGGCGCGGGGAATGGCCATGGGACATCAGCCTGAACAGCTCCAGCATCCTTCTCCAAAACCTTCTTCCTGAGCGGGTTCCCCCTGATCCTCATCAGAGTGGGACTTCATGCCCTGATAAGCTGATACAACGTTGAGAATCTGATCCTCAGCCACTTCTTCCACAAGGACAAATGGTTTCGGATCTGAGGATGCAACCTTCGGAATGGCAGAGATGGGGCAACTTCAAGAGCAGGTTCCCCCCCGTAGTTATATGCTGAATTACTTCTTCAGCAGCCTTCTCTTCCACGAGCTTCTTCTTTTGCTCTTTTGACCCCGGATACTTTAGTTTCAGCATCTGTTACTTGAGTCCGGAGAGCTTGGATTTGTCCTCCGCTGGCTTCGTAATAAGGGCCCATGAAGATTTGCTCGCCTGAGCCTTGACTCCTCCAGTCGTGCTTGCCTGAGCCTTTCTCTTCTGGGTTCTCGATCTCTTCTTTGTGCCAGCATCACCGGAATAAGCTCTGAAGAGGTCTACTTTCGCTGGAATCTTGAGTGATTGGGCCTGATCCACATCACCGAGATCCAAGGTTTCCAAGATCAAAGAAATCTTGGAGCCAAAGTGCATTTTGGCGTCAAACGTCGCCTGACCCTCCGGCGAGTACTTGATCTCACTGGTCTCAGCTACCAGTAGATGGAGAAAGTAGTCCTCCCAGTGGAAGGCATGCACTGAGGCGTCTGAGATTGCCATCATGGTATACAATTTCGGCTGGGAGATCTGCTCCAACCCTCCAGCAATCCCCATCACCCCCTGACTAGTCAGGTCGAAGAGGTAACGATTCTCAGTCCTCAGAATGGACTTGTTCAGGCCCGATTTCAGGACAACATCTCCATCACAGAGAGACTGGAGATAGTCCTTCTCAGTGCCAAACCCGTAGTCGATAGGGCTTCGTCCAGAGTGGGGAAGATTAAACACTTCTTTAATCTTCTGTCTAATGTTGAGAGTGACCCACTTCCTGGTCATCTCATCTTCACCATTTTTCCCTTTTACACAAGAAGTCAGGGGAATGCAGGTTTCCCACTCCTGAGAGTCCTTGTTCTGCGCAATTTTGATGTAGAAGGCAGCAACGAGACGAGGATGAAGTCTCTTGGGTTTTGCTGTGATGAACTGTAGAAGTCCTGCATTTTCAAACAGGTCCTTCACAGGTACTATTTCTGGGTGATTAGAAGAGAAATCACCATAAGGTTCCCCGTGAATCTCATTCCTAAGATGGAACAGATTCCCAAAGAATGAATCAACTGAGGGTGAAGCCATGGATGAAATTTTGAAGTTGTGAAGGAAAGCAAATAGCAGAGAGAAATATAGCAAGAAAAGATTTGAGTGCGTAAAGATCGCAATGACAAAATCTTCCCGTATTTGTACTAAAATCCAGTTTTAATCGGACGGCTCAGAAACTAATGACTTATGAGATTTAAAGGTTAAGATTAAAATGCAGGATGCATGGATGCAGAGCCTCTTCGGTTTTCAACAGTAATGATTCAAAACTTTATCGAAAACTGTTCCCGCCCACTGTGCATTAAATGCGCGTCAGAGCGTGTCCGTATTTAATTCAAATAATTTGCATTAAATAATAACTGAATATTAAATGAACGGCTGGGATTAAATGACAAAATAATTTGATTTGACAATACGGCAAACAGTATCAAGGATGATGCAAGCAAGATATGATAACTAAAAATAAATCAGGAAACATACCAGTCAGTCAGATTTGTATTCTGACTGATACCACATTTGACCTATCAGGGTGACAAGCCCTAAATTTAGTGTCCTGAATCTTAGTCAGTCTATACTGATCATCCTTTTCATACTGAATGTTCCTCCTACAATCATTCACATTCTCTCTGTGATTCCTTCATCCTGAGTCCTAGTTAGTCATTCCTCCTGACCTTGTGCATTCTGATTAGAGATTCAGATTGAATCTCCTAAGCCTGGGTCAAGGAGTCCTAACTCTACTGATAACTCAACAAACCTGGTTTCAGGCAAAGCCTTAGTCAGAATGTCAGCTCTCTGTTTATCAGTAGGGACTTTCTCCATCCTGATGTTCTTCTTCTCAACACGATCTCTGATAAAGTGATGCCTGATGTCTACATGCTTACACCTTGTGTGTAAGACTGGGTTTTGGGATATGGCAATGGCACTATTATTGTCACAATAGATTGGGACTTCGGTGGCCTCAATTTGGTAGTCTCTCAGTTGCTGTTTCAGCCAAAGGATCTGAGAACAACAACTGCCTGCCACCATATACTCAGCCTCAGTAGTAGACATTGCAACACTGGTTTGCTTCTTAGAAAACCAAGAGATCAGTTTACTCCCTAGAAACTGACATGGGCCTGTAGTTGATTTCCTATCAAACCTACAGCCTCCATAATCTGCATCTGAATAGCCAGTCAGTTCTAGGTTGTCATCAGAGGGATATCAAAGTCCTAAATTGATAGTACCCTTCAGGTATTTCAATATCTTTTTGGCACTCTCTAGATGACTCTTCTTTAGATCAGACTGATATCTTGCACAAACTCCGACTGCATAAGTGATGTCAGGACGACTAGTAGTCAGATACAACAAGGATCCTATAAGTGCCCTATATTCAGTCTGATTTACGGAGACTCCTTCTTTGTCAGGATCCAGCTTCTTATTTGTGTTCATGGGAATACGTGAGACTTTGCTGGACTGAACTCTAAATTTATGAATCAACTCTCTTGCATACTTTGACTGATTTATGAAAATTCCGGAGTCAGATTGCCTGACTTGGAGACCAAGAAAGAAGTTCATTTCTCCCATCATTGACATCTTAAATTTCCCAGTCATTAGCTTGGAGAATTTCTCACAAAGCTTCAGATTAGGAGATCCAAATATTATGTCATCCACATAAATCTGAACCAAGAGAATGTCCTCCCCTTCGGATATCCGGAAGAGGGTCCTATCCACTGTTCCTTTCACAAACCCATGGTTTATCAGGAATTGGGATAGTGTATCATACCAAGCTCTCGGAGCTTGCTTCAGGCCATAAAGAGCTTTCTTCAGGTGATATACCTTATTTCCAACTTCGAACCCTAGAGGTTGCTCAACATACACCTCCTCGTTCAGTACACCATTCAGAAAAGCACTCTTCACATCCATCTGATACACTCTGAACTTCTTGAATGTTGCATATGCCAGAAATAACCTGATTGCTTCCAACCTTGCGACCGGAGCAAAGGTCTCATCATAGTCGATTCCTTCTGCCTGAGAGTAACCCTTTGCCACTAGTCTGGCCTTATTCCTGACAACAACATTCTTCTCATCCCTCTTGTTCTTAAAAACCCACTAGATGCCAATAACATGTTGACGCCTAGGTCTCTCAACTAACTCCCAAACCTGATTCTGCTCAAACTGATTGAGCTCATCCTGTATAGCTAGGATCCAGTTGGGGTCAGCAAGAGCTTCTTCTATCCTCTTAGGTTCCTGATCACTCAGAAAACAACAAAACATTGCGCTCTCGCCAAAGGACAACCTCGTCCTGACCCCCTCACTTACATCACAAATGCTGTCAGCCAATGTGTGATCATCTAGCCATGTCCTCCTGCTGACTGGAGCACTGGGAGCTGCTGACATTCCCTCGCCTGATCCTGAAACATTAGTCTCGACAATAACAGGCAAAGAAGCGGAACGAGCAAGAACAGGGGATACTGAGTCATTTCCTGAGGGTTGGCCAATATCAGAGACAATATTTCCCCCTACAGTGTTGGACTCAGTAACTGTCTCAGGTGCAGAAGCATCATCACCGACAGTACGTACCTCAGGTTGAGTCTGTCCCTCCGTCTGAGAATCAACATTCTCCGAGGCTGGGGCTTGATGAGGGTTGGCCTGAGGTCCATCCTGATCTTCATCATCATCATCATCCCATCCTTTGGGAGCACTGACAAGTTTGATCTTGAATTCAGGATTTTTCAGGCTCAGTCTTGTTACCCTCTTGGTAACCCCCTCAGTGTCAGGACTCTGAACCTATTTTCTACGCACTGATGCAGTCTCATCAAACACAACATGAGGTGTTTCTTCCACACAAAGGGTCCGACAGTTATACACCCTGAATGCTTTGCTGACTGAGGAGTATCCTAAGAAAACTCCTTCATCAGACTTGCTATCAAAGGCTTTTAGCTGGTCTTTCCCATTGTTCAGGATGAAACACTTACACCAAAAAATATGGAAATAAGAGATGCGAGGCTTCCTATTGTTCCAAGGTTCATAAGGTGTCTGAGCATGTTGTTTGTTCAGCATAGATCGGTTCTGAGTGTAGCAAGCAGTATTGATTGCTTCAGCCCAGTACTTCTTGGGCAGTCCTGACTCAGCCAACATGGTCATGACAGCTTCCTTCAGGGTCCGGTTCCTTCTTTCAGCTACCCCATTCTGCTGAGGGGTCCTAGCTGCTGAAGTCTAATGAGCTATACAATGGTTAGTACAAAAGTCAGTTATAATAGAGTTAATAAACTCTGTTCCTCGATCTGATCGGATCCTGACTATGCTCTGACCCTGTTCAGTACTCAATTGCTTAAGTAATTCTGGAAGCTTGTCCTGAGTCTCCTTCTTGTTCAGCAAGAAAATAACTCATGTGTACCTGGAATAATCATCAACAACAATAAGGGTATATTTCCTACCATTCATGCTGACAGGAGTGGTTGGACCAAAAATATCCATGTGCAGGAGCTGAAGCACTCTGTCCGTTGAGAAGACTTCTTTCTCTTTGAATGAGGCTTTGGTTTGCTTGCCTTCCTGACATGCTCTGCACACATGGTCTTTGCTAAAAACTTCATTAGGTAGACCCTCTACAAGAGAAAGCCGAGAGATTTTGTTAATAATCTTGAAGTTTAAGTGACTCAGGCGTTTATGCCATAGCCAACTGAGCTCAGAAGAGCTCTTAGCGACCAAACAAGTTTCAGGAGGGCTGCTCTTGAAGTCAGCAAAATAAACATTACCCCTCCTGACACCTGTAATCAGAACCTGCAGTGTAGATTTATCCTTCACAAGACACATGTTAGATGT
>JAPKLY010004176.1:0-15548 GCA_026898435.1 Prunella vulgaris
CTAAAGGGCTCTTTATATAGGCCTCCAAATAGTGAATCATGGAGACTTTAGGAACCAATTCACGTTACCTGTAAAGATCAGTATTTTAATTGCCCTTGCAGTCCTAATTTCATCTTTACTTCTGAATGAAAGTTGTAGGTCGTTGGATTTTCTTTCCAAGGAGTCTAAGATCTCAAAAATTGGATCTCTAGATTGTGAGTTATGACCAGAATAGTGAAGTTGGTAAAACTGGATTGTTTTTCTCCGCGTATTTATGGTGGTCTTTTGAAAAGTAGATATCTCAGCTTGCAAAAAATCAACGCCTTTAATATTTTTACTGTGCCTTGATGAATTTCTTGGCTAACCAATGGATTTGGTCTTGTGTAAATTGGACATTTGTGTGAATTATGGTGAATTGTTTCCCAACATGTGCCCTGAGATGGCGAAATTCTGAAGCCCTTGCATTGATTGTCATTTTGACCATTGAAACCGGAACTTTTGACAATTGAGCCCTGAAGACACGTTGTAGATAAATGAATTAGTGATCAAATACAACTGGAATTGGTTCAATTGGATTAGTGAAGCTCCAGATATTGTGGAAATACGAAAATGTGTTTTGAGTCCAAACATTGGACAGAAATGGAGTCTTCACTTTTGAGTACAACTACAATCCAAACTTGTAAAATTGGATCACTAAAATGTCTTAAGTATTTAGTACATTGTCTTAGATGTTCAATATCATAAAATTTGGATAAGTATAACTCCACTTAAGACCTCAACAATATACAATAGACATAATGGCCATGTTGAATTATACATATGTCTCTTATTTATATAGAAAACATAAATACTTATAACTAATTAGAAAGTGTGAAATTATATATAAATACGCTAAACAATACATTATAGTACACAAAATAAAACACAAAATAGGTAAAATGCATGCATATTTAAACTGTAATCACTAAGAAATGTGTATTTCTTGGTTATCCTGATGGTGTTAAAGGCTATAGATTGTGGTCTATGAATGAGCATGGTTATAAGGTAATCATAAGTAGAGATGTTACTTTCAATGAGCATGATTTTCCTTGTTTACCTGCTTCTGTGCCTTTACATGGTTATCAAAATGAGGTGGAGCATCTTATGAGTAAATTTGAAACTGCTATTGGTGAGAATATTGATGAGCATGAGCATGTTACTGAGAATGTTGATAATAAGTCGCATAATATGTCTAATAATTCTGAGAATGTTCATGATAATGTTCAAGGTGGAGCTAATAACAAACCTAGAAGGAATGTTAAGATGCCCCAAAGATTTAATGACTATTATGTGGACACTCATGCATTTCATGTTTTTGAGTTAAATGATAATGAGCCTAAAACTTATCGGGAAGCTTTTAAATCTGATAAATCTCATGAGTGGATTAACGCAATGAAAGATGAAATGAACTCTTTGCATGCAAATAAAACCTGGATTCTTGTTCCTAAACCTGTTAATTGCTCTCTGGTTGATTGCAAGTGGTTGTATAAGATTAAGAATGAGGTTGATAGTATCAGATACAAAGCTAGACTAGTGGCTAAGGGATTTACTCAAAAAGAGGGGGTAGATTATATTGAAATATTTGCTCCTGTGGTAAAATTTACAACTGTGCGAATTAATCTTGTTTTGGTTGCCCATTTTGATTGGGAATTGAAACAAATGGACGTTAAGACAACTTTTTTGCATGGTGATTTGGATAAAGATATTTATATGAAGAGTCTGAGGGATTTGTTGATCCTAAATTGTCTAATCATGTTGGCTTTTGAAAAAATCTCTTTATGGTTTAAAGCAATCCCCGAGACAATTGAATAAGAGATTTGATGCTTGCATGTTGTCTTTGAAATTGAAAAGAAGTGCCTATGATCCTTGTTTGTATTTCAAAGATGATTCCAAAATTCCTTTCTTCTTGCTCATATATGTTGATGATATGCTACTTGTAAGCACTAGCTTAAAGACTATTGACCATGTTCAAAAAAGTTTATGAGATAACTTTGAAATGAAGGATCTTGGTGATGCAAATAAAATTCTTGGCATGAACATTGATAGAAATAGGAACATGCACACTCTATTATTGAATCAAGCTTCATATGTTGAAAAGGTTTAGGAAAATTTTTCTATGACTAGTGCTAAATATGTTAGTGTGCCTCAAGCTGCTCATTTTGTGCTAAGTTGGGATCAGTACCCCAAGACTGATTCTGAAATTGATGATATGACTAAAGTGCCTTATTCAAATGATGTTGGATCTGTTATGTACTTAATGGTATCTTCTAGGCCCGATATTGCATATGCAATAAGTTATCTAAGCCGATATATATCAAATCCGGGTAAGCCTCATTGGGAGATTATGAAATGGCTCCTCAGGTATTTGAAAGGTACTATGCACGTTGGTTTTAAATTTTAAAGATCTGCTAACGATGTGAATTTAGTGGGCTATGTGGATTCAAATTATGCCAATGATAGAGATAATAGGAAATCAACTACTTCTTATGTCTTTACCATGTGTGGCTCTTGTATTAGTTGAAAATCTCAATTACAGCATGTTGTTGCTCAGTGTACAACTGAGTCTGAGTATGTTGCTATCTCTGAAGCTGTAAAAGAGGCTATTTGGCTAAATGGGTTGATCACTGAAATTGATTTACTTAAAAAGAAAGTAGTTGTTTAATCTAATAGTCAATCTGCCATCCAATTATGTAAAAATCTTCTTTTTCATGATAGGATAAAACATATTGATGTTAGATTTCATTTCATTCGTGACATCATAGAGAAAGACATAATTGAGCTTATAAAAATTGCTTCTGAGAAGAATCCAGCTGATATGGGCACTAAATGTTTGAGCCTAGAAAAATTTAAGTCATGCATGAAGTTGCTGAATTTTGATTCTATTGATTGAATCATCGTGCTTGGGAGGAGATTGTGTTTTTTTACCTTCTTTTTGCAATCTCTTATATGTTAAAAAAGTGTTTGTTTAAAATATATACTAATATGTGTGTTTTCAGTGTGCATGTTGACTAGAAGCCTGTACTACTAACTGTTTGTTGCCTGTGCAGGTTTTATGGGTAATGATGAAAGTAAGACCCCGAGTTCCATAATAGAGATATGATGGTGCGGTGGGAATGGACCGAAGAAGGTGGAGATTTGTTGGACCAATATTGTGTATCCCCATGACTATGGTTGGCTTCCTTTTTTGTGTCCATCTATTTTTGGTCCACTTGATCTTTAACCATTGGTGATTGATAACAATCAATTAATCCCACACCAAATCTCTAATCTTGTGCAGCTTTCCATCTCTCCCTCATATCAAATAGTTGACCATGATTTACTTCCTTTTCACTCACCGGAAATTATGGCTTAATTGGCTGGAAATCATGGTTCACTCCCACTATATAAAGGGGTTCTTCCTTTGTTGTTAAGTGTGGTCAACAATACAGTTTATGGTATTGTAGTAAAGAGTGAGAGAGGGTCTTGCTATCGAGATAAAGATTTGTGTGTGTGAAAGACGTTGAGTCTGTTCCCAATCACCGTGGGATACTTCACCGGAACTGTAAAGGGACAGTTCTGAACCCGGTGTTTTCAATCTCTTTATCTCGATTATTTATTATTCTATCTCTTACTTGTTTTGATTCACCATAATTTTTATGAAACTATTGTTTTTCAAAACTCACAATAGGCTTGCAAGTTGCATACGAATTTGGTTGTTTTTCACTGTAACTTTTGGATTTGATTAATGAAATGCAACCCTTTGTTTACTGCCTAGTTTTGACCTATTGACCGTGACCATCCTTGATATGGTGGCGCGCATCTGATTCAGGCAACGACGCTTCATCGCCGCCGCAGAATAGTTGCGTTCTGTCAAATGGGCGATTAAATCATCCTTGTCAACGCACTGTTGCCAGGAGATTCTACATTGGTGACGGGTGGGCCTGTGACATCTTGATGCCTATGCTGCGCCGGGCACCCACGCACGCTAGCTTTGGCCATTCGACGGTGAATCGCAGCGACGGGTGGGCCAATTTGGGGCCTATAAAAATCACTTACCGGCGATGGCCAATGCATTTCGTCGGGTATTCACCGAAAACTGCACTCTTGCTGGGCAAGAGAGTAATCCGGTGATGTGGTGAGACATGGGTCCTTGCGGTAACGGAGTAAGATCGATCGGCCACCTTTACGCCACCGTTTAGATCGCCTAAATAAAAGGCCGACAAAGCAGGCGGCTATTTTGGGTGGACTCCATGCTGACTACAGCACAAAGACGGTGCTTGGAGAGCGTTTTGATCGCACCTCCGGTGGCGGATCTGCAAGGGCCTGCTCGATCGATGGAAGTGGCCTGAGACAGCGTCGGGGGGGG
The DNA here is from genome assembly GCA_026898435.1 of Prunella vulgaris. Taxonomy (NCBI): domain Eukaryota; kingdom Viridiplantae; phylum Streptophyta; class Magnoliopsida; order Lamiales; family Lamiaceae; genus Prunella; species Prunella vulgaris. The sequence continues at coordinate 4,364 of JAPKLY010004176.1, forward strand.
GGCACCGATTTGGGCACGTGACATCATAGCGACTGAAATCACCGCACGTCAAGGTGGCGGCCACTGTACGATCGGGGGCGGCTACGTGAAGGTGAAGGTCTGGCTGCGTTTTTTCTTAAATTAATATTTTGGGCAAAATAATTTGGAAAGGAATTTAAAATTGGTTAAAGGCTTGGAGTTAGTTTTTTAAATTCAGCAATATTTTTTACATGTGAATATTTTGTTTTGCACATTTATTTGATTTATGTGCTAAGTGATTACTAAATGGTTTATTTATGAAATTTAATTTTTGTAATAAAGCATGACAACTTGATTAGTTGGTCACACTTATATAACTGTTTGTAAATTGAAATTTACATTATTAGTTAGAGTTCGCAATTTTGTCTGGGTAGGCGGCACCCAATGTTTGTCAGACTGTAATTTATGTTTGGGTAGACGACACCCAATAAATGCTCTTATTTGATTGAGCATGTAAAATTGGATCTTGTTTTGAGAAATTAAATACCCTGCCTTAAAATGATTCTCAATTAAAATATGGTTATCATTTAGAATGAATAATATCTTCCATCATAATTAAAAGAAAACCGGAGATTTCATTCCATAAGTATTTAAGGCCCAAGTCTTTTGTTCGGAGTTACATCTTACAGAACTTTTATAGGGACATGAAGTATCACTATGTGATGGTTATTAACCACCTAATTTGTTTCACCAGCCCAAGCAGTGGAACAATGAGGGGACATCGATCGGACTAGGTTCGATCAACTAGGAATTGCATCAAGAGCAATTGGTTTTGAGATCTACCAGTTATGCTATTGCAGTAATTAGCCCAAGCAGGTGCTGTGATAGTAGGAATGTGGATCCTAGTCCATTACAATTTATTTTAGATATAAATTCGTACTCTTCCGATGAGGTTGTCGAGTATGTGAAAATAATGGAGACAAAATAAATTAACAGGGCCATATTTATTTTGAATTGTTGATTATTGATTATAGGAATTATGTGATTTAATTTCCGTTCTTTTATTTCTCTGTTGGATGATATGAATAATCTGTTGTTGAAATTTTATACTGGAATTAAACAAGTTGGCTAGGCCAAATTTTCTGGATTGGCACCGAAAAATGAATTTGGTGCTAAGGCTATATATAATTGAGTACGTGTTGGATACGATGATCCTGATTACCTCTGCAGTCAGTTCTTCTAAACTCACTTCGTTTGACGATGAAGTTCAGAAGTAGCATAAAGATAATGTGAAATATAAATGATATGTTGCTTGGCATTAACTCTGATTTTCAGAGGTAGCATGAGAATGAGAATTCCTGTTAGATGCTCAATCACTTGAAAGGTCTCCTGACTCTAAGTCTCGTTCTGAGAAATATGAGATCATGAGTACCCTATTCAGGTGTAGAATATTTGACTGAGGGAATGTTTCACCTCATGTTTTGAAGATGATAGAGCTGATTGAGAAACTAGGAACCCTATTTAGGGGACGATGTTTTCAATTTGCTATTCGTCAGTGGTTTTAGGATTCATTTCAGGGTTTATAGTGAATCGAAATATGAATCAGACAGAACTGTCAATGTCCAAGTTGTAAAACATGCTTGAAAATTTTGAAGTTGCTATTTTAATGAATATTCTCAAAGGTGAGATCTTCTGCTAGATCTAGCCCTAGGGCAAGAAGAAGCAAAAGAATAGTACTTAGAGGTTTCTAAGTTTATTCCTTGAAATCTAAGTGTGACATTCAAATGGAATAGTGGATAATCGCGGATGTGTACTTCTACTTTGAGTAGATAAGGTACACGAAGAAAGGTTACAAGGTTCAAGTTGCTGAGAATAAAGCACTAGGTGCTTCTGGTACTAGAACATGTATGTTTTGTTATTGAGATAACATGTCCACTAATGATTATTATAGTTAGGTATTTGATATCAAATGTGACTCACATTTTTGTATAGATCATGGACATGACATTCTCAATGTACAAAACAAGAGACTTAAACTTATAATCTGGAAATCTCAATTTTCTGTGGGATTGTATACATGGTTATACTGATGAGAAAGAATTGCAAGTTAAGAAAGTTAGACTAGGTAACCCATTTGACTTGTAGTCTTATGGAGATTGTAGATCCTGTCTCAAAGAAAGTATAACTAGTAAATTTTCTGGGAAAATGAGTACAGACCAACAATATGCTAGAATTGGTTCATAGTGACATGGGGTTTAACACCCACTCTAGCAAATTGTGTTTTTCAGATACTTAACTTTTGTAGGTATAGATATGTGCATCTTATGATACACAAGTGTGATGCCTTCGAAAAGTTTAAGGAGTTTAAGGTGGAAGTATAGGAATAACTTGAGAAAAGTATTAAGACTCTTCAATTAGATTGAAGAGGCGAATACCATTTACTTGAGTTCCTGGATTATTAGAAGTTGCATGGAGTCTAATCACAATGGACATATCCTAGAACAGCACAAATTAATAGTGTGTTCAAATGGAGGAACCAAAATTATGTTAGACATGATAAGGTACATGATAAGTTCTCCTTACTTCCAACACTTTTTGGGATTATGAACTCCACACCTCAATCAATATTTTGAATAGGATTTTATCCAAGTCAGCTAAACAAACATCGTATGAGTTGTGATGTGGTAAGAAGTAATCTCTCACATATCAAAATGTGGGGTTGCCCTGCGTATGTGAGGAAGATACTCGCTGAAAAGTTGGAATCCAAAGGTGAAAAGTATTACTTTGTGAGATATTCTAAATTAATGAATGGATATTGCTCTGTCTTCCTGAGAAACAAAAGGTTATTGTTTCTAGACAGGTGACATTCTTTGAAAAGACTATGTCTTTAGAGAATAAGCCATAAAAAGATAGAGTTTGAAGAGATTCAAGAATCACAAATTAATACTGAGGCTGATGACTTGTCGGAGAACCATGACAAAGAATCAGTAGGAGCATCAGTGTTTCTCATGGTGAGAGTCTATCACTAGGTGATCATCTTTCAGCCAGTGGGAGCATAATTGAGAAAGTCTTGCATTTGCAAGAAATTCCAAAATAGGCTGAATGAACGATCTTCTGCTCAGGAAACGCAAGATAGCATAGATCTTGAGAATTCTCTAACAGTTGATTAGATCATCATAAGAGAGCCTCTTCACGACAGAATGTATAGCCTACACAAATGCAGCTCAGTAAATCTAAAAAGATTAGTCGTCCATCTGTCAGGTTCAATGTTTCTTGGAGAAATATGATGATGTGAAAATCCTGCACAAGGACGAATCTAGGACTTATTTGGAAATGATATTAGATATCAATTATGAGAGGTAGCACGAAGCTATGAGATTTGAGATGGACATGATGTATATTAATCAAAGTCTAGGACTTGATGGAATTTGCCTAAATGAATTAGACTCATTGGCTGCAAATGAGTCTTCAGTAGTAAGACTGTCGCAGATGGCAAAATCTAAACCTACAAAGCTAGGTTGGTGGGGAAGGGTCATAGTTTATGACTATGACAAGGCTTTTTCACTAGTTGTAAAATCAGGTCCATTCATATTTTACTTGCAATTGTTGAATACTGTGATTAGTATATTTGAAGGATATCAAATGACTTTCCTTAGAGGAAACCTCAAGAGGGAGCTGTGCTTGACACAGTAGAATTTTATATTCTAGTCAAATTCAAATCTGGTATGCAAACTATAGAGGTCTAATTTTGGACTAATGCAAGCCTCTAGGAGTTGGAATATTCGTTTCGAAGAAGCTGTCAAATTGTTTGACTTTATCAAGAAAACGGAAGATTCATGTGTTTATTTGAAACACAAAGGGAATGCTATTTTATCATCACTTATGTAGATGACATATTGATTTTAAAGTATTATTTCGCTAATGCAATCCAAGAAAAATTGATTGTTAAAGACCTTCATGATGAAGGACTTGGGCGAACATGTACATCCTTGGCATAGAGATTTATTAAAGATAGATCTGGCAGGATGTTTAGGGTGTCACATCCACCTATAAAAGGTACTGAGGCATTTTCTCTGGAGAACTCTAAAAGAGGTCCTCTATTCGCAAATCAAGTTGGGACATGACTTGCTCTAGGCTCGATATAGCCTACGCCATCACTACAAATAATAGATCAGTATGATCCAGATAAAATTGCTAGACTGCTGTTAAGATTATTCTAAAGTGTCTTAGATGAACTAAAGAATATTTCTTAGCCTATGATGGACAAGCAAATCTAGTAGTTGGTGGGCCCACTGATGCTAGTTTCCAGTATTGACTGTGATCACTATGTGTCATGGTCAAAACATGTATTTACATTCAATGATAGAACAGTAAGTTGGAATAGTTCCGCACAAGAAACTGTCGCAAATTCAACAACTGAAGCTAAATACAAAGTTGCATCAGAAGCCAAGAATAAGGCTGTCTGGATTTAAAGTTCTTGAGAGAATTAGGGGTAGTTCCGTGTACCAGTTGTCCAATAAAGTTTTATTGGGACAATACTGGTGCGATTGCACTAGCAGAGGAATCAAGATCCAATAAATGAAAGTAAGCTTGTATTTAGGCATTAATGTTTGATCTGAGAGATCATAACAAGAGGAGAAATAAAATTTAACGAATTCTCATAAACTTGGTAAATCCTTTCACTAAGATATCCATGTACACACTAGACACTTGGAGAGTTTGGGTATAAGACATATAGGTGATTGGCTCTTGGCCAAGTGGGAGATTGTTAGTATATATGTCCTAGAGACAATCATTATGAGGACATTATACTTGATCATATTCAATTATTAATGTATTATTGATTTGATCAATAATATTCTGCAATACACTTATAGAATAATATGTCTGATTATTTGCATATATTCATATATGTGTTCCCATGAACTAATGTTGTCATTGAGATGTGAGACTCAGATGACTACGACATAGTTCTTAAAGTAGACCCCATCAATGATCATCGAGAATGGGATATGGATAATGCGATTGAGATTAGTGTGTGATCTGCATCATACCCTTAGAGGGTGCAGGCCCGTCCCAAAAAATTAGAGGTCATGTGCTACATTTTAAAATGAGGCCCTAAATTACATAGTGCAGAAAGACTGCTTCAATAAATATTTCATTTAATATTATATCTTCATAAATAAAAATTAGTCTAGTGAATCGTACTACTAATTAACTGAAAAATTACAAATAAAGTATTTTTGGTATTTTTCAAAAATAAAAAATTGTAATTAATATAAAGATTGAAGAAGAAGATGAACGAGGGAGATGAGATGAAAATATTTTTGGTATTTTTTGTATTTAGAATGAAGATGAACGAGGGAGATTAGAGAATAACTGGAACTTTCTACACATACCATTCATGACTCCCTTCACGTACTATATAACAAACTAAAGGGACCACAGTCCTTAATTGAAAATGCAAATAAACAAATAAAGTTGTAAAAGACACTTGTAAGATAGAAATCTTCTAAGGATAACACAAGTGGACAATTTAGATGCTATCCATAGAAGCTCTATGTTCACAAAATTTCATTTAAAAAGTATCATCCTGCGAACGCTCTTAGAAACAAAATCATCAAGCAAATCTTCATATTACACATTCTGCAATATATCATTCACAATTGCTATCAATGCTAATCCATTTAGCATCTCTTGTGACATTATAGACAGCATATAAGTTTTCAACAACTTTAATTTGGAAAAACTTTTCTCTGCAGATGCAATTGTCACAGGAATAGTTAACAAGATTCTATATGCAATAATAGCATTAGGAAAAATATTACCTTTCAAAAACTTCAATATTTCCATTGGCCCCATTTTGTTGGCAGACAAAATTTCTCTTAATAACTTCAATTCCACATACAATTCATTGCCATCAATATCACATATAGACTCAAGATAATCACCATAGTATTTTAGAGTGACATCATCTAGTGACTGCAATTTATGAGAAGTTAATAAAAACCCAAATTTCTTTTCATATGTTTGATATTGATCAAATCTATTCTTAAGAGAAAGAATAACTTGATTAATAGTATATAAGAAATAATCAACTCTAAATAATTCCTCAGCAGATTGTGGACTCCTGGATGCAGCATTATTTGAGTTCTCATTAAAAACTTTTATCTTTTAATTTCTCGCCTTCGAGGGAATACAGGATCAATGTTCATTTCTATATCTATATCTTTAGCAACATTCAAAGCATTCTCAAAACCTGTCACCCTGTATTGCTCAAAAAAAGAAATCAAACCAAAAAAAAATCCTAGCTATACCACAACTATTAGCCATATCACACAAAGTTAAAAAAATCAAACCCAAAAAAATCATTTTTCATACCCTGATTCATGTTTTCATATTATAGGAGGCATTGTGAAATTTAAAAAGAAAAAAAACTCATAAACTAAATATTAAAAGGGTAGAATAAACCTGTAAGTGTTTGACTGCTATCAGTCATTAATTCACCAAGAGCTTTAAGCGTTAGCGGAATAATTAAACTAAATTGAACCACCGAATTGGACGGAGACGATCTGCAATTCCCTTATTGAAATTTCAACCCTCAAGCTTCAACATACATATGGATTAATGATTATAGATTATCATTAACCATCGCTCAAGCAACATAATTTAAAATAATTTTGGCCGTTAGACACCATAAATTTGGTGATTTTTGAGGAAATATTTATTAGCTTTAAATTGAGGAGAAAAGTATAATATTTTTTATGCTCAGAATCCGAGAGATAGAAGATTTTTCTTAAATCAGATACGAGATAAATTAAGGAGAAGAAAGTAGATTGGGCCCCTAAAATTTGAGGGCCCTGTGTCATGTCACTGGACACACCCCCTAATGAACGGCCCTGAGAGGGTGTAGTGATTCTCACAACTGCGAGATACTACGTATCTTATGATGGATGCAAAAATACTTTGAAGAGTATTGACATACCCAACCGAGAAACCATTTGATGTACTCTATTTACGATTCTATGGGAGTATCGATTTGTGGAGTAGTGTAATAGTCCTCCGACTTGAGGTCAATACACACGACATGTGTGTAGTGATGTGCTTTGACCATAACCGACGCTTGCACTCTGAACGGGGTAGATATGGCATGTGTTGGGCACATCACGAAGTACATGTGCGTGGTAGTGGAGTCAAGATAGAATTCATTCCTCAAATAGATTTGGAGAGAATACTTGACTTCTCATAACTAATTGGATCATTAGTCATTGACCAATGCACGTCGTATTTGAAATAGTATTCAAATGTGATAATATGATCAATTAGTAGAATGAGATAACTTGATTAAGTTATTAGAATAGACACATCATCATGTTCTAGACTTAATCGGAGTATTCGTGAATGAAAGGACCGTATCACTGTGAGTTCACATTACAGGCTGTTGCTGTATCCTCACAACGTACCTCATATGTTAAGATTGTCTGGTTTATTGTCTAGGGTTCAAATAAGACCATTAGTTTGACTAATTGCTTGATGCATGAGGGCTTATGGGTCACACAATAAGTAACCCACGTTTACGAATTAAGTTGGTCGGATTAAATATTTGATTAGATCATAAATATTTAATTCATTGAGAATTATAATAATTCTATTTAATAGAATTATTAATATTTAATTAAATTAGATGATATATTACATATATCATAATAATAATAATAATATATTAGATATATTATTATATATTATATGGTAAAAATTATATTTGATATTGCAAATCTTGATAGAATCAAATCTAATAGATATGAAAATGTTTTACTATATATATGAGTTATGTGACTCATAAAAAGTAAGTCTAAAAATTCCTAATTTTCTCCATAGATTTCCAGTGTAAGTTTTTCCTAGCAAACTCCACTGGAAATCCCATACTAGCGATTAGATTCGTAGACGAGGATTATGTGGATACCATAGTAGAGGACTTCGACATATGAATACTCTAAGGTTTTCTCAATTAGATTAGATCTAATTATATTTATTTTATGTATGCAGTCAATTCGATCTAGTTCGTTGTTGGTGAACAATGTCTTCCGCTGCTACGGACTTGAGGTTTGTATCTCTAAAACCCAACAGGAAAGATATCCTACCTTTATACCATGAGTCCGGACTCTAAGTGCACCAGTAATGTGTTCATCAAACTGAGGCCAAAGAAGAAGAAAGTGGTCCTCGGAATAAAAAGTTATCCGATTTGAAAACCCGACGAGTGGTTTTCGGTAGCCAGAAACTGGCAGACGGCCGGTCTTCTAAAATGGGGTCGAGCAAACTATCTTGACTACCCCTCGAGCCAAAATAGACAGTAAGCTGCTTAAAGCCTTAGCTTTTCTTTCAGTACTGTTCTAATTCTTTTTTTTTTGTTACATATTTTTTCTTTCTGGACGAAGACAATTTGTGGTTTGTCTTCAAGGTCGTGCTCTAGTGCATCAACTTGCTCGCTGACAAGGATAAAAATATCAAAGTGCTCAACACTTAGATGCTCGGAACAATTAATTAATTTTTAGCACTCTTAATTAACCACATTCTCATAGCCATAGTATAATAATTTGGCTTATGGGGTAAGACTATGCAATTGGATGAGATAAATCAATTACACAATACATACACATGGTTACATCATCTAATTCATTTAGAACTTCCGTCAAACACTTGGTGAGTGTCTATTTGTGTGAATTCACAATCAAATATGTAGAGCCATTGAAATGACAGTGCATTTCCTAAATCCTAACTATAGTATAACAATATGGTGGTCACCTAATAAATCATCTAATGGGACAAGACTATAAAATAAAGGTAAACAAATTACACAATAGATAGACATGGTTATACAATCTATTTCATTTAGACATTTTATCAAACACTTGGTGGGTGTCTAATTATGTGTATTCACTTACCCAATACATAAAGCATTTCGTTCTTCATTCTCACAATAATACAAAATAAATGAAAATTGAAGTGCTATTTCATACCTTATTGAAGAAAATATTTGTTAACCTTGGATTGGGCCTCAACCAATTTATTTTCCCTAACTTGTGGTGTTGAAAATTTCACAAACACAAATGGTCTTAAAGTGGATTGAGGCATTGATAATTGGATATTATGAGATTATGTATAAGAATGAGTTTGAGATAATCTTGAGAGATTGAGAAGAAGGAAACATTCGATCCATGAAGAACAACAAAGTAGCATCGAGTTTTTTTTCTCTCATTTCATTTTGTTTTCGGTGACTTTGATTTTGGTTATTAGTTTGTCCTTTTTTTTTCGTTTAATGTTGCTGAAAATTAAGTGTCAGTAGTTGTGTTTGGACTGGGGGATTTCTGAAATTGGATTATAAATTAAAAATGGACCAAGAAGGGTATTAATGTCTTTTTAACATTTATTTGGGCAAAATTGAAAGTTTTGTAGAAACATGACAAAATAGAAATTGCCTTGTTAAAAAGGGCAAAAAAGAAATTCTACCAAATTATAAATATTTGAATATAACTCTAAATCACATTAAACTAATTAGTTTGAAAGGAAACTTCACATCGCATAATTAAAACCTTTATAGTTTCTTTCTTCTTAAGTTAGTAGGGCCTTTAGCTCTATTGAAACTTAGATACGGAAGATCATGAAGCGCTTTGAAGATGGAAGAACTTGTTCTTGACTAGGAGAAACAATAAGAACCAGATTAGTATGATGATTATAAATTTTTCGAAAAGAATGATAAAAATCATGACTCCAACCTTCACTTGAATGTGATGAGGAGGATGATAGCGATAAATAACTCTTCTTGCATTCGAAAACTTGGAGAATAAGGGCTCATTTGGTTCAATGAACAAGATAAAAAACTCTAAGATAAATTAGATCAGATTATAATCTAGAGATTGTTATTTGTGAGTTAAATAGTATATTAGGATTGATGGATTAAGCTAATTAGTAATCTTTTAAAATATTTTCATTTTGAATGTTTGGATTGTAAGATTAATAATAAAAAAAAATGCAATTGACAATTTTGCCCTCTATATGATAAACAAAATAAAGTGAATTATGATTCTCGTTTTCAATATAAGAAGAGTATTTTAGTAAAGATAAAAACAATGAATTATTATCATACATCTTCCGTAAGATAATATTATTTACCATTCATAAGATAATTGAATTTTACTTTTGAGCTTTTTATTAATCTTGGTATTTGTCCATTAAACCAAACATCAAATTAGATAAGATAATTTAATTTATCTTAGCTTATCTAATGAATCAAATAAGGCCTAAAAGATTTATCCTCCCTTGATCTTGAGAGTCCTTAAAAAAAAAAAAAGAGTTATGAGAGATGTGAGTGGATTCTTGATGATTTTGGAGCAAGACTTTAAGAAAGGTTTGTGTGGTATTTAGAGGGAGAGATAAGTGGTTAATGACCTTAATATTAAGGGATTCTTCGCTATATAAAACCATAAGAACTTAGAATATGATTAATGACAATAATGACCTATGCTTAAGTAGTGGTGTGACTTAAAGTAGATGGGATTAAAGATGTAGGCTGTATTTTCATGACCATGATTCCTCCTCCTTCCCATGCAAACTGACCAATTTTTTTTTAGTTAAAGGGCTACCAAAATACAGGTTCGTTTGCAGAAACAATTAATTTTTTTAGTCGAGTTTTGTATGATAATTATTAGAATACTCAAATGAAGTTTGTAGATAACTTATTTTGTTAATTACTTGTGACACATGAATCCTTCCAGTAAACATTTATCAATATATTCATTAGTTTCTTGTGTTTTACATTAATTGCTCAATGTTTTTTTATATCTGATTTCATTTTACACCTTAAGATTTGAATACTTGATATTTTATTCATAAAATATTGCCTGAGTTGTTGTTTTTAAGCAGTATAAACTAATAAATGAGTAAAATGTCAATACTCATCAATCAACAAATTTCATTAATTATGTAAAATTTTATTATTAATTATGTGTCATTTATTATCTTGCACTATTTTATCTTACTTTTTAAATTTTGAAATACTATATATTTTAGTATATATATTTAGTGGTGAGAACATCCTATTATAATTTAGTGAAACTTGTTAGAATGTAAGGCACTTAATTTTGAATTAGATTAATCAACTTGATAGTTGATAGTATTATTAAATAGAAACTAAGGAATTATATATGTGAGTAGTATATGCAAAGTGCAT